>WYDI02024887.1:0-39037 GCA_009867235.2 Psittacus erithacus | reverse complement strand
ATATGATATAGAATCTATAATAATATATAATGTAAAATATATTATATAAAATATATAGTATATAATATGTAATATGTAATGTATATATTATATTAGGCAGTATATTTTGAATATGAAATACATTTTGAAGCAATTAGTAATTAGATTGTTTCAAAACGAGGCCCAATTGACAGCGCTATAGAGGACTGGGGAAAGACAGTAGGACACATTGGTCAAAGTTTTCACTGGCAAGACAAATCTTTTTTGCAGAGGTTTAGGCTAAAAGCTTTTTCTTCACTATTCCCATGGGAACCGCCCCTGTGGTTGAGCCATGTGCATCAACCCATTTAGCTGCCCAAATGCATCAGTTTGTTGAGAGAAGGGAGAAACCCATGCTCTCACCCTCTTCCCAGAGGAGAGGAGGAGACACTTGAACTCTGCTTGGCTTAGCCTGTTTATAGCTGTATTTTGCATTAGGAAAAGAAACTTCATATTCAGTAGTAGGTGAGAGTGGTAAAGGTTTGGGGAGACTGTGTGTGGACTGAATTTCAGATCATTTTTTGCTGCAGATTCAGGGGTTTCCCCTCCCACAATGATGCCCTGGGAAACTTGGAGGCAACCAGGGGCTCCTCCACTGCTTTGAGCACATAGGACACCTTGCTGTTTTGGCTCTCAGGAGTGTCCTCACTGGTAAACTGAGGATTGGGTGCCAGGGGGACACAACCTCATCCTCCCCAGCTTGCTGAGCCTGGTTTGCCCTTTTGTGGGCTTGCAATGTCATGTAGTAGCCTTCTCCCTGCTCCAGGGCCCAATGGACCCCATGAGGGTATTTAGCAGCAGGCTGCTATCTAGCTTTGCCCAGAACACAAGGCCATAGCGCTGCTTTGCAGCCTGAGAAGGAACAGCTTCTGGTAAGTGGTTGTGCATGGAAAGCCTTGCTAGAAAAGGTGGTTTTTGGCTTAAAATAATACCACAAGTGACAGGGTGGGCTCAAGGAAGCTGGCCAGCATACGAAAGGTCATGCCATCTATCTCTCTCCTGGCACTGGGTCCTGGCCCATAGGAACAGGCACAGAGCTGGCCCGGGCAACAGAGCAAGAGAATCCCAAACAGCTGGGATTAATTGGGTAATTTGTGCTTGTTTCTTTGAACATGTGAGGAGGCATAAAATGCCAATTAATATTATGAAGTGCCTAACAGCCCCTTTTAACTTACTGGTGCTGTTTTATTTAGCATGCATTTATAAAGGACTTCTGGCAAAAGGGACTGTTATTTTTAACATTCAGAAATGAAAATTTTGGGGTACATGTCCAGTACTGTCTTGGAAATATTATATTGATAACTTGCCTGATTAAAGTGAGACCAAAATCAATGAAGCAGGGCTTACATTAATGAAACAAAGCCAGCTCACAGCCTTAGCTCTCTGAATCCTTTTGAGGTTTCTGGAAGAAACCTTTATACGGCCCTAAATGTCTTTCAGTGACATTTCTTAAAGAAATAGTATCTCAATGTGTAATATTGTTTGCCTATATTTATAGAGAAAACACTTCCATCTGAATCCTTACGTGCTTCACTGATGTTAATGAATCCTGGCTGGAGAGAAGAATTATTTGTATTTATGAACAGGGCACCTCAGGCACGGAGAGAGTGAGTTATTTTTGTGAGTGCAGAAAGGCACTAACATCCACCCCCGCAACATGCTCTTCTTTGTGGCTGCATTGGCTAAAGCTGAGTGACTTCTAAAATGTGCCCGTGGCTCAACAACACCCTCATAGATCGTTTCAACTGTAACCCTCCTCTGTCATCTTTTTGCCCTCACTGCTTTTGCACCTTAAGTAAAAATACCAAACACATTCAAAGATCTTGCTGCTTCTGCAGAGTTCATGGTGCATTTTCGTTGTTTTTAGTGGTTTCTGGTTAGGCTGGAGCTTCCACAGACACAGTAGAAAGAAAGTCACTCGTAAACCCCAGATTTATGTCTAAATTGGGATCACTTCCCAGCTCCTAGGTCTCCTGCTTGCCTTGACAAACCTGTGTCCATCGCTCAATGGGACTGGCGCACTTCCATATTGCTGGCACCCTGGTTTCTGCGTGGTGGAAACCTAAGTGCGCATTCCATAAGGAGAGAAAGGAGCCGTAGCAGCCTCCACCAGGTCCCTGCATGGATCATCAGGGCAGTAAGACCCCTGGCAAGGCGAGTTGCACACATGCCAGAGAGCATAAGCATAGTGAGAGAGTCATTCAGCAACAACTCACTGAATCTAAGTGTGGACCTAACAACCTCCCACCTTTTTCATCTCCTTGAAGCATATCAAAGGAAGCTCAAGGGAGCTGATAAGGGAGGCATGGCAGGATCACAGTCTGAAGGTGACTGTTCAGAAAGGGAATTGTACAGGCTCTCTTCCAGCAGATGGTTTTCCATGAACCCAGTGAATCAGAAAGGAAATTATTTGTAAACCACTGTTACTGAGAAGGTGCTTATTTCTTTTCTAAATCCTGTCTCTGGTTCCTGGGTTGCCACTCTAGTTTCTGCTTCTGTAACACAGCCCAAGCATGAGAAACATTGCTCTGAGGCAATAGCTGGATGAATCATTATAAAGATAATGGCATCCCAGGTGATTTTCCCATTGGCTTTACACTACACGCTGTTTCCTCCCTCGTTTTTGCTTTCATTTTTCCCAAGCAATAAGTATTCCTGGTATTGACAACTAGAATGTCAAAGAACACAAATTCAGGTTGCAGAACCAGGGAACTTACTTTTCTTTTGAAGCTGTAAAATAAGTATTATTAAAGCCCAGCCTGTACTACTGCCAGACCATGCTGTTAAACAGAAATGTGAACTAATTCATGTCACTTTAAAAACTACGCAGTGTTCCTCCCAAAGCTCACATCAAATCTTTTGGGGATGAGTTGGGAGAATTTGTGTTATATTCTCCTCAAACTATAATTTGGGAAGAAATTTGATGAAAGATGCACAAATAGGATAGAAACTAGAGCTATTGTTTTAATGTGGCAGGTATGAAGGCGAAGAGGTATAAACCTGATCTAATTTCTCTACAGAAACATGTACCTGGAGAAAAAAGAGGATTTGAAGGGTTTACTTTAGAAAGAAGTTCTTTTTGCCTGCAGGAAACTTTGAGGGTTCTTGTTCAAAACATTAAAAAAAAGTGTTTGAGCACAGCCATATCTTAATCCTGTGGGCTAATAGGAAATAAATTGGCTAAAGTGAAAAAGGCAATACATACCATATAAAATGGGATGAGCCACAAGTTACATATACTCAAGATTTTGGTAGATAACAATAAACTGCAGTGTTGGCAGAATGTTGGTGACTGATGCAAAAGCTGGGCTCTAAGTGGTGGCCAAAGCTTTTTTGGGAAAGCAGAACCCCACTGAGTCACAAACTAGATGATCTGCGCATGGACCACCAGGAGTTAACTGTAACTGTTAAAACTAGCTGGTTAGTTTGCCAAAGGGTTCAGTGTCTCTTGATGTCAGTGTGAGCATCTTGCAGAGAGGCCAGGAAATAGGGCTCTAAACTCCATTGGAGGCATATTATACATATGCTTGGTTTTGCACATTTGTACTGAGTGCTAACATCCTGTTTCATTTTACTGAGTATACCCTTTAAATGTGAGGTTTTACACAAATTAAATTAGGATGTAACAGCAGTTGTTTGGTCTTTCATTCAAAAGTAAGTACATTTAAAGGAAAGAAGCTGTAACATTTAAATAAAGGAGAGCAACGAGTGCATACCCAGAGGGGCTGTCACTTCAGATAAGTGCGAAGGCAAGTTCTGTAGCATGCTAACATGGACAGCTGGTTTCTTTATGTGTTGGTTTTCCTCACTACTTGATATAATCAGGAATCCAGGAGCTGTTTAACCTGACCCAGTAGAATAAAAGCCATACTGAAGTATAATGCTGATAGTTATTCAGAATCTAATATATATCTCCTAATATATGAGGAAACTGACTCCATTCTGAATTTGGTATGTAACAGTAAATACAGATCAGCTTATTTAGCATGTTCTAAAAACATATACAAACAGTAAAAACATATATGCTTGCATGACTGGGTTAATCTTTTCACCAGATTTATGAATCTGTTAACAAGCCTTCCTATTCTCTCTGAAGGAGGCTGATATAAGCACCGTAATGTAATCATAAAGATTTTGACCTTAGCACTATCAATGAGAAGCCTTGTTGCTGGCTGAGGCTATATAGCCGTATGCTTGAAGTGGGTATTGCAAAAATATGTTTGCTGTGAATTAATGTTTGAGTGAATTTTGGCACCTTGTTTTATAACTGGTTTTGTCTGTTCTCTGGTAAAAAATTTTGTTGGGAAAATATCTGAGAAGAGTTAAATTCAAACTCTAATGTGAAAGTATTCAGTGAAACAGAAATGTACGTAAGCTGCACAATTATTTTTGCTCTCTCAGCCAAGGGCTGGAACCAGTCCCAAGTGTGACCAATAATAGCTGAGCAAGCTTTAGTCTGGAACATTAAGTATTTGTTTACTTCGTAGGTAATTATACATGTTCTCATTGAAACAACTGGTAAATTAGACATTTGCGTAGATGTTCCCAGGATGCTGTTTACAACTAAAACTTTATAGAACAAAACAATCCTTTGGCAGCAGTAGAACAAGAAATACGTTTGTCCTGGGTTCAGCAGAAGTCATTTTTCTCCTTTTTAGTAGCTGGTGCAGTGCTCTGTTTTTGACTTTCAGCCTGAGAACAGCGTTGATAACACTGATGTTTTTAGTTGCTGCTCAGTAATGTTTACTCTGACCAAGGACTTTCTGAGCCTCATGCTCTACCGGGGAGGAGGGGAAGCCGGGAGGAAGCAGAGACAGGACACCTGACCCAAACTAGCCAAAAAGGTATTCCACACCACAGCACGTCATGTCCACTACATAAACTGGGGGCATTTACCCGAAAGGGTTAGATCACTGCTTGTTTGGGCTAGGTATCGGTTGGCGGGTGGTGAGCGGTTGTATTTTCTTCCCTTGTTATTTCCCTTATCATTATTGTTATTGGTGGCAGCAGCAGCGGTTTGTGTTATACCTCAGTTACTGGACTGCTCTTATCTCAACCTGTGGGGGTTACATTCTTTTGATTCTCCTCCCCATCCCTCCAGAAGCAGGGGGGTGGGAGGGTGCGGGGAGGAGGGTTGAAGGAAGGACGGGTGACTGAGTGAGAGACTGTGTGGTTCTGATTTATGGCTTGGCTTAAACCAAGACACATTTTAGGATATTACAAGTGGTCTCAAATATTCTGCGGATGGAAAGAGATCCTTACATGGTGGGATACATTATTTGCTGAGAATGAGCTGTTGCAGCTCCTGTTGTGCGTGAAAGATAGTTTAAACAGATCAAAAATTACACAAAGCCATAACTGTGAGGTTTAAAATTCAAGTAGATGAAAGCTCAGAGTGAAAAAGAGCTATTTCCACGTGGCTGAACTGAGATAACAACATGGGATGAGATTCCTTTGACACATCCTTAGTCCAAGCAAGAAATTGCTCAGAGGGAATGAAAGACAGCAATTTGTACAGTGCACAGGGAGAAGGAGAAGACGAAAGGGTAAAGTCAGCTGCACTGTTTCATACTTCAGCAAATGCTTTGGAGGTCAAGAAGCTTAATTTTGAAAGTTTTGGTCATAAACTTGTGCCTGATTTTTCTTTTGTCTCCTGTTTCAAAGAATTTAAAGAAGGAACTTAGGAAACTTCATGTTAGCTATCACTGCTGACTGAGACTTGTGAGGGTTTTTTGGTCAAAAAGACCAGCTTTAAAAGTGCGCTTTGAAGTGGGTTTTACTGATTTGATTGATTTCCACCTGGCTTCTCAGATCAGCAGCAGCGAGAGGCAACGACTACAACAGCAAAGTGGAAAACAGTGGATCTCCTATTGTCTCAGAGGGGTAAGATGTCATTTTTGGAGCAGAAGGTCTGGTAAGAGTGCTCTGTATTCATCTCTTTCAGGATACCATTGTACCTGTGCTCTCACAGTCTCAGAGTATTAATCCTTGCAAAGGTCAGATAAAGCAGGATTATTCTCAGTTTAGAGGTGTTGGGCTCAGGAAGAGAAAGTAACATTTTCCCACAGTGACGAAAGTATATCTGAGGCCGAGAGTTGAGTCTTAGCTCACAGTTTGCCCACGTGGAACACATATTCCAGAAAATGAGTTCATTTGAGTGCTCAGATTCATATACTCATTTACAATGTGTTTGCCAAAGGAAAGGGATATTATTTATTTTCATTGCTTTCCAGGTGTGATGGTTCACTGCAAATATGTGAACCTGTATGAACTGCTGTATGAACTGCTCCTCCTCCAGCCCTGTGGTGCTTTTCCATGAAACTGTGCCACCTCATCCACACTGATCAGTCTCTCTCTTCTCCCACATCTTGATGCTTTTCTGCCATTTTTACCTGCACTGAAAATGTTAGCGAAAATTCTTCTTCTATTAAGCACTCAATGTGCAAAACTTTATTTGTAAGCCTTTCCTTGAGCACCTTGCCTCACATTCCTTTCATTTAAGTTCTCACAAAATTAAGGGGCTCCTTTCTTCTCAATCATATGTTTCAGATGCTTTTTGCTCTCATCTTTCAATGGTTTGTGGACCTTTCCTTTCTAATTCTTGCCTTTGTCTACTGGGAATGTTTCTTCTTTTGTCTTAGTGAGATGTCGTCACACAACTCCAGCAAGCCATGTGTGGTAGAATTTTATTGCAAACTCACCATAGTCCTCATATTTATTTTAGTTACTGCCGTGTTTAGTCTCTATCAACTCAGAGTGAGTGGCTGCATCACCGGCTCACTTACAAGCTTGCATTAAATGCCATTTTCAGCTTATGTGTTCACCATGGTGAAAATAATCCATTCTGTTAGTTCTGAAACATGAAACTCCACTCACCAGCCATCAGGAAGAACCTCACATAGGTTGTATAAATGACTTTGTTGCGGGCATGCTAGATGCTGAACTCAGATTTGTACCATCATTAACTGCTTAAGCAGAAGTGCCTGACAGGAAAATTTACACTGACAAGATAGCATAACTTGGTTTAATACAAAGTCAGGTGGCAACAGCATCTAGTTTTGTCCATCAAGCACCCACAGGTCTTTCGCTTCTTGCATGTTAAAAACTAGCCCTGCTGTAGGCAGCAGCTCATTGAAAACAGCTGTATTAGCTGGTGCTCTAATGAACACATTAATGGAGTACCTGGACAGGAATCATCCCTGGGTGTGCAGCTTAGATGCAGGATGAGGTTCCCAGCAAAGAGAAGGGATAATTGGGAAGCTTTCCTTGAGTCATGATCTAGCTGAAAGAAGGCGACCTGTAATAATGGAGCTCATATAAAGAGTCAGATGGAGACCTATCAAATGTAACTGGGAGTGTGTTTTGGTTTCAGAGGCTGTTGGGCGAAGGGGATGCATGCAACACTGAGCTAAACCAGAGCAAGGAGATTAGAGTGCTGCAGATTTATTTCTCAGCATCTCTCTTTGAACAGAGTAAATGATTCTTTAATTTCTTGTTTAGGGGAATAATCATCTTTACTTTTATTCTAGGTCTTCTCTGATACTGAGTGATTTCAAGGTGGCAGAGCTGCATGCTCAGTTCACTGGAACATGTTGGTTTTATTCTCCTAGCTTCTGACATCTCACCCAGTTTAGATGCCCCTTGGTGTATAGAGGACCACCTTCACAAAGATGAAAGTTTTGTCATACAAAATGTCTCTTGGGGAACAGCATCTCCCTCGTCTAGATCAGAACCTCCTTGGCATGAGGCTGGCCATTGGGAAACAGCCTGAAATATAGGAATCCTCCAAAAACTGGAGAAAAGGCCTTCTGCTCACTTCATGTGTGGGATAGTGGAGGTATGTGTTCATCAAAGCATGCTGCATTTTAGACAACCTGCCCACTTCTGTGACTTGTATTTCACCAGTCAGGAAAAGGGCTCCCTATAGAAGGTGCAGCTGATAGAGAATTGCTTCATTTTGGGTGGAAGTGGGATCGATCTGGTATTTTTATGTATTCCACGTCAGGCCAGTCCAGCAGAGGGGGCTTTTACACAGAAGAGAGACAGCTTTGTGTGTGCAGCTCTTAACACTCAGGAGGCAGAAGGAATTAGCAGTCTGACCAGAATCCGCCTGGAGCACTTAGTACGTAAACACAGTGATGGGATTATTAGATGAAATTTATGATGCAGAAGACATTTGGCATTTCTTATTTGCGCCTGGACAAGTAATCTCAAGATGACTGATGCAGTGTTGTTATATCTGATAACAAAATGTTCCCCATTGTCACTCTGTTTTCCCAATCACGGGTTGTTTCAGTAACTGCTATAAAATATGCTCATGCTGAAATGCAACAGCAGTGATAAGATCTTGAAGGAAGAAATAACCTAAAAACCTCAAAAGGTTTTTGAATTAAATTCATGACCGTCTGAAATACAGAATCAGCTTTATTTATTGATCTGAAATGTCTTGTTTGATTTTTAAAGTTAGCTGGTAAATTAAAGCTCCATGAAATGAAAACTGGTCATTTGTGCAAGCAGGCCCTCGGTGGATAATGAGCTTATGACCTTGTTTTTGATGACTAAACCCCACTCCTTGCGGGCAGCTCCACTGTGGGTACATTGCCTTCTTCAGATTTCATTTATACATCCCAAAATCATGTGCCAGACCTTCAAATAACCATACAGATGCTTTACAACTCCTCCTCTAGCCATCTGGTCTCTGTGCAAACCCATAGGCAAGCTCTTCCTTGCTCAAGACTGGCCTTCAGAAATTCACCCATTGATAACTTTTTTTACATTTTTTACAAAAAAATGTAGGTTACTTTATTCCATGCAGAGGCGGATCTGAGTTATGACCAGAACATTGGTATCTTTTCAGATATTCCCAACATTACTGAAGGTTTGGTATAGATCTTTTTAGATGCAGAGTGAGAAATGACAGTTCAGCTAAGATGGTTTCCACTGTGGAGCGACCCTCGGTATTGAGATCCAGACGTGACTTCTGCTGGCTTTGAGTGTCCCTGTACAATGTATATTTTAATCTGCAGCTGCTTGTGAGCCATTCGTCTTCTAGGGTTGTGTCGTGGTTTAAGCCAAGCCGTAAATCAGAACCACACAGTCTCTCACTCACTCACCCCCTTCCTCCCCCAGCTCCTGGAAGGTTGAGGAGGAGAATCAAAAGAATGTAACTCCCACAGGCTGAGATAAGAGCAGCCCAGTAACTAAGGTATAACACAAAACACTGCTGCTACCACCAATAACAATAATGATAAGGGGAATAACAAGGGAAGAGAATACAACCGCTCACCACCCACCGCTGACCGACACCCAGCCCAACCCCCACAGTGGTCCAGCCCTTCTGAGTAACTCCCAGTTTATATAGTGGGCATGATGTGCTGTGGTATGAAATACCTCTTTGGTCAGTTTGGATCAGGTGTCCTGTCCCTGCTTCCTCCCGGCTTCCCCTCCTCCCAGGGAAGAGGCTCAGAGGCTCAGAAAGTCCTTGGTCAGAGTAAACGTTACTGAGCAGCAACTAAAAACATCGGCGTTATCAGCGCTGTTCCCAGGCTGAAAGTCAAAAACAGAACACTGCACCAGCTACTAAGAAGGAGAAAAATGACTGCTGCTGCTGAACCCAGGACAGGTTGTTATATACTGCTGCACATACAGTGATAAGTGTTCTGGGTAGATTTATCTTAACATTTTAATTGTGTTATTTTTTTTGTACTTGCTGGTACTTGTGATTGTTTTTCTTGCTGTAAATGCAGCCTTTTCAGGTTTGCAACCTGCAGATTTCTTGGCACTGCCCCCTCAAATAGGGTATTGGGAGCGGGGGAAAAGAAGGAGAAAGGTGTAAGGCTTTCCTTAAAGCCATGCTGAAAGTGCTGTAGGAAGACCACGGCTGCTGCAATGGAAGACTTGATAGGAAGGTGAAATCTGTTTTTCAGAAAAAACTCCCCTTCCAACTAATTTTCATACTGATAATTTTTCCTGAACATTTCTGTGTGTTTTATTTATTATCAGTTTGGCAAAACATTTGATCATGAAATTCATACACTGACAGAAAAATCCAAGAAGCTGTCTGAGACTTTGGACCCAGGATTCTGCAAGGCCAGGGATTTATACAAGGGAATAAAGGTGAAATAGCTAAAAGTTGCGAGCTGCTTTCACAATGGATAAAGGATACCATTCTGAACTGAGATGGAATGTGCTTGGTTGGGAAAAACGCTTGAGTGATTTGAATTTTTTGGCACCCCTTTCTCCCTTTTAAGTGTTTGACTCCCTGTGACAGAGTGGAATCTATGTTTGTATTAATTATAATAGAGCCACAAAGAATAACAAGTTAGCAGAGAATAGTTTTTTCAAGTAATCCAAATCTGACAGTGCTTCTTTCAGCTTATTTTTTCTGACTCAGTTTTTTTCCTCCTACTCAGGCATGTCCAATAGCAAGTAGAAAAACTCCAAAGCTTCCTATGCATGTAAGTAAGTAAATGAACTTATTAAACATGTTGTTTTCTTATAGCAAGTTCTCAGTCATGCATAAAGACCATGCATTATAATTTGATATTGGAACCTATTCTTCAGGTGTAATCCTGTGCTATCTAAGTTGTGGTACAGGTTTAATCATTTGTCTCCATGCTGAAACTCAGTAGATAAAAGAAAGAGACAAGATACCCTATTATGTTAAGAAAAAACCCTAAAAAATTAAAAATTGGCACCTAATTTTATACTTAGCACAGAATACATTAACACTTGCTGGCCTAGAGTGACAACTGGAAAAAAGCCAGTTGCTTTTTAGAGTGTTACAGTTTTTCTACTATGATTTGTTATTGATTTCATATATAACATATAGATTGATTATGCTTTTAATACCATTTTGCCTAGTGGCTGCCTAAGGGTTTCTTTTGGCCATTTTCTGCAAGTACAGTACACATTTTTTGTTATACCTGATCATCTGGAATAAAACTCATCTGTTCATTTTTAGAAAGCGAACTTTTGCAGCATTATTACCAAGCATACAGCTTGGTAATCATGAGTTTTATGTTTCTTAGCAAATGCTTTGTACAGCTCTAGCTTGGAAAAAAGTGCCAGAGAAACCCATTGAGGGTTGCAATAAAAATCATAGAAACAGCATAGGGCTGAAAGGTAATGCAATAGTTTGCCTAGTTATTTCTGCTCCAGGATAAGGCAAATTACCCTTATAATAATATTGTATTCTGTTATCACATCTTTCTAATATGTCCTTCAATGCTCCCAATGATGGAAAAATCATACCACAGCCTAGGCCTGCAACACACTGCAGTGATTCTCTCCTCTTGTCATTACCCTATGTCTATCTTTGAAACAATGTGTCCTATAAATCCTTTACCCATTCTGTGGATGCTTTAAAACTTAATAGATGAGCCTGAAAAGGTCAAATCACCCCTCTGTTTCAAAACAAAACTTCCTGAATGACCTTCCTTAAGTGGCACTTTTGAGAAACCAGCATCACCAAAAGTGTGGGGCTTTCTGTTTTATGAATAATCAGGACTATAACCAAGAAACATGATTTTCTTTTGGCAAATGAAAATGTGACTGTGAGTAGTGAAAAATATCCCCAAAAGAAAAGCTTTTGTACACCCTGTGAAATTAAAATGACACTGCAACTTGCATATATGTACATGTCTATGTTTGAAAACAGGATTAGTTTCATATTCATCTCCAGAGAAGGAGATGTGGTTTTCACAATTTAAAAGAAGCTCCGTGAGTGATTTTTGCAAAGTTTTGAAGTGATTCAACAGCACAGAACAAGATGCCCCACCATGTTCAATCATTTCAACTGAAAGCCACTGTAATATATTAAAAACTATTAAACTGTTGCTGCCTCTTCAGAATTTATGCCTATCCCCAGATGCGTTTATAAAGAATTAAGATAAAGGAAGGAGATCACTAGGAAAAAAAATCAAATCTCAGCTGATACATAATTTGTTAATTATTGAGTTGCTATCTCTAACACAGGAATAGTGGCAAACCACTGACCCTTTTCTGTTCTTATCACAGTGAATAGTTGCTGGTTTTGGATAAAGGGCAGTAACTTTGCCAAGGTTTCCTATAAGCTGTTTTTTGTGGTTTGATGCTCTAAGGGGAAAATTATACAGCAGCAAATTAGCAGAAGAGCTCAGCCTGTGTTATGGTTTGGTACACTGGCAAGGGGGAAGGATAAATTCAAAGCATACCTGCTATATGACTATCAGAATAGGCTACCATCAAAATCTGATATAAAACCAGATAGCCTACTTTTGAGCAGTGGACAGCTAAAGACCTGAACACCTCATGGCAAAGCCCAACTAGCCCAGCAGCTTAGATGATGCTTGCAAATACTAATGCAAACAGAGGCAGGCATTACGGAGGCATCTTCAGCACCTAAATGTTTTCTGGGTAGAGTGTGCCTAGGGCAGAAAGACCCTCTTGACTAAAACACCACCAGCCTGGCACTGAGAGCAAAGAGGCTGGAGGAGGAAGAACTTCAGCTGCCAGATACTTCCCCAGAGCCTCCCTGAGTTGGTGCTACCATGCAGCACTGCTGTGGATGTACTGCCTGGCTGGATTAAAACCAAGGAGAAACCCCTGATACCACTGTCCCAGATTACCTGCCAAACTCCTGCACCAGTATGCTGCAATACCCCATTTGCTAGGGGTATTAACAGGTTCATAGATAGGCCTGGAGTCAGAGCTCTTCCTCTTCCTCACTCTTTTTCTACGGATTAAAAAAAGAAAGGTAAGCAGTGATGTTTTATTCCTGAAGAAGATTTTCGGGCCATGGACAAACAAACCACATCTAATTTGCTGTGGTTTACACACAGATATTGTAGTTAGTGTTATGAACTTAATTCTAGCGATGCTCTTTGATCTCGCTCCATTTGCAAGATCTTTACAGTTTTACCTGTAACTGAGTGATGTCTTAGAATAAAGACTCTTTCATCATTTTTTAGTATTGTCATTTAAAGTTATTTTTGGATCAATAATATGGTTTCTTTTTTTTTTTTTTTTTAATGTAGCTGCTGAAATTCTATGTTGTAGACAAGCTGTTAGGAAAGATGTATTTGCGTCAATATACTTCATGTCAGATTCATGGAAAATAAATACCTGCACCATAAGAAAGAAAAATAGTGGTTTCTATTCCCAAACAAGAGTGTCTTGTTGAGACCTCTGAGCATCCACTTCACTTCGAGTTCGTATGTCCATGCTTTCTTTGATCACTTCATTAAAGATGGAGAAATGATTGATTTGTTCTACTTTGTTCTGGTCTTAACAACTTTGCAAGCTGTGCAATACAAAGACTCCTCAGAAAGGAGAAAAAAGGAAAATGGGAAAGAAAGGAAATGCTGAAAGGTCTCCTGGCACTGTGAGTTGAAGCAGAGAATTTTGATTATGACAGTTCTTTTAGTGACAGTGCATAGACCTGCAGACACCAAGTGTTTAACTTCTCAGGAGACTGGTCTCTTGTTTGATGTATTGCCTAACAGCAACACATGCCATTCATAATACTACGCAGACACATTACCATACTTGTACATGGTCCTTTCTGGGGAGGGAAGAGTCAAAGATTACTCGTTTGATTTAGAAAAAAATTACTTAATTCTGCTAAAATTCCTTACATCATTGCAGAACTGCCCATCTCTGCCAATAGCACAATGTATGGTCCCCTCTATACTGAGAGAAGCAGCAATAAGGAAGCAACCTGCTTCCTTTCCTCTTAGGCAGAATGAAAAATCTGACAATCCATTAGGCTGGAATAGACAAGTTCTGAACAAAAGGATTAATGAATAGCACAATTTCACGGCATTTGAGTCAAGTTCCCATAATATCTCTGCAGTCTAATTTCTACAAAGAGCTTCTCGTTGTCGTAACAATGACAATGAGGCTTGACAGGCTGATAAAGTTGAGGCTGTTCAGCCTGAAGAAGAGAAGGCTGCGTGGAGACCTTATAGTAGCCTTCCAGTATCTGAACAGGGGCTACAGGGATGCTGGGGAAGGACTCTTCATTAGGGACTGTAGTGATAGGACAAGGGGTAATGGGTTCAAACTTAAACAGGGAAAATTTAGATTGGATATAATGAAGTTCTTTACTGTGAGGGTGGTGAGGCACTGGAATGGGTTGCCCAGGGAAGTTGTGAATGCTCCATCAGTGGTGGTGTTCAAGGCCAGGTTGGACAGAGCCTTGGGTGACACAGTTTAGTGTGAGGTGTCCCTGCCCATGGCAGGGGAGTTGGAACTCGATGAATCTTAAGGTCTTTTCCAACCCAAACCATTCTATGATTCTATGATTCTATAATTCTCAAACACATGCATGATTGTTGTTGGTTTTGTGTGTTTTGAGTCTTTTCTCCCCCAGTAGGTTTAAAAACCAAAACAAACCCCAAGACAAAATCCCTTCCTCCTTTTTTGGGAAGCTCTGCTAGCAGTTTCCCACCGCTTCAGCTGGAAAAAGGGAAGAAGAGAGGAAAGGTGATATGGAAAGGGATGTGAAGCGCTGGATAGCAATTTGTAGTATTTGGTTGCATCTTGTGAGGTGAACTCATGCTCACTTGAAAGCCAAGTTCTAGTTAGAGCCTCTATTTGCTTTTCACTCCATCCTTCTCCACATTTATTCCACTCTCAGTGCATTTGTCTTCACTCTGGGTGAGCAGGGTTAGGCTCTTGGAGGACAAACCCCACTTCTGTCATCACCATTTCAGAAGGGTTAGTCTGTCCCTTTGGGCTGTTATCTTTCTGGGTAGCTCCTTCCTCCAAGGACAAAGTTTAATGAGACATTATTAGCAGCACTATGTAATATTAATCTATGAAATACATAGATGTTTTGCTTGAAAAAACTTTAAAAAGTGACACAGAAGCACTTAATCCCCAGTGAAGAAACTGGTCTAGGAACCCTTTTGCCTCAATGTAGTTTTCTGCATTTTCTCAAGGGGATGTTGTCATCTCTGCCGATTTACGCTGAGTATGTAGCTCCCCACAGACTTCTTGGCTGGCCTGTGTTGTTTATGTAGCATGAGGAAAAAAATCGCCAGCCTTGCTATCTCTCTTTTGGCTTAGTAGCTGGCCCTAGCCATAGGGATCAAGTCTATTGCTTTGATGCTATCAGCCAGTTGCACTGACTTGCTAAAATACCAGCTTATGTGAGCACCTCCTACTCTGTTATATACTCCCTCAAATCACAAAACCACCACAATGCAGGGCTACTAGGTGGGACCAAGCAGGGCAACAGCAGAAGTGAGACAGCACAGTTGTTGGGCAGGGCTTTCCCATAGGTGCGGGAAATGCTGCTGCCAGAACCCTACTCCGCTTGATTTGTATCAGACTTGGTAAGAAAAGGCATTACTCACCAGTCAGACAAACCCCTGGGTCACTAATCTAAGAAAGAGTGAGCAGAGTAGGTTTTCTTCACAGCTTCTGCATGCACCGCCCTTCCTTTAATATGCAACATACACTTAAAGAAGCAGGAATGTGAACTGTAGTAATTTACACAGGAAAACCAAGTCCACCAGGCCATTGAATGAGCTGCTCCATTGCAAACCCACTCTGGTGGTCCAAGTAACACATGACTATCCAGCACAAAACAGCTATTTAATGCATATAAAGATGGAACTCAAAAGTGCTTAGGGAAGCCATGGGCAAGCGGCACTGAGCCAGCACTTACTCAGTTCCTGTTCTCTGGATTTGTCATGTTTAGTGCCTGGCAACTTGTCCTGCTGCATGAGGATTTAGGGAGGAAAATCAGTTTAGTTAGACTTTTTTCCAGCAGAATTTGTGAGAACTCCATTGAAAAAAGTCTGCAGGCGGAAGGAGAAACATGACTTCTTTTTAATTTGAAGGCTGTAAATTTTTATTCAAAGGACTGACACTTCACTAGCTAGTGAAGTGGGCTGATTAGCAAATTCAGGAGTCTTGCTTTCACTCATGAAAAAGAAAAACAGGGCAGCTGTCACTTTCCAGACCCCACATTGCTTTCAGTAGGGTCTCTGCACTCAGGTTGGTGTCCCATGGAGCATCCAAGTTATTGTTGAGATTAGTTTTGCATTTCTCATTATTACACAGCACAACTATTTCACAGCAGTATTACACCCTGCTATGAAAGAGCAGGGCTGCAGCCCAGCTTCATCCAGCAATTGGCTGCGCTGGCTGGCTCCATGGCAGGCTGTGTTTCCAATGCAGCGCTGTGGCTGTGCTGCCTGTGAGCACTTACGTCAGTATAGAGACCCGCAACTTAGATGTATGCCTCCCACCTTCCTTCTGAAGAGGGAGCCTTCAGGCTCCCAGTGCGACTTCCTCCATGACTACTTGCCTAAACCTTATTTCAAGGGATAATAGGAAAGCAATGGGCTTTTACTTATGCAAGGACACAGGTATACACTTCAAGCATGGCCTGCTTCCAGCCCTTTGCAGCCCTTTGCAGCCTGCAGCTGCTCACTCTAAGCTGCCTGGCAGGCAATGCAAGGGAGGAATGCAGAACTGCAACATGCAGCATCCATTCATTTTCATTTTTAATTTCCGCAGCAAGATAAAACATGGATTCCTTCCCTTTTAAAATGTCTGCTGTTCTCTTCTTAAGGACGATATACGTGGATGATTAAAGAAAGTCACAAAGACATTCACTTTCTTCTGATGACGCATGTGTTGTCATGTATGTTTGTTATTCACTCCTTTGCAATCACTTCCTAGCTCCCACCTGATTTCAGCTCTTTTGTCTAGAAAGGAAGAATTTTTTTGGATGGGAGGTTTTTCCCCTTCACTAGACTGCCTGGTAGAGTTGTCAAACAGGTATTTTTCCTCTGGAAGTGATGCAGCTTTTAGCAGTTAAGTATTCTCCAGTCATTTTCTCTTTCAGCTTTCATGTTATCTAAATGTAGGCTTTCCTCATGGATTACAGAGGGCCCTACTGTGTGGTGGAAGCATGCTCAGAATTACACCTCCTCTGCAGCCTCCACTGTACAGGTTCATTATAACAGTGCTCCTGATGGAAACTCTCTTCTTTGTTTTCTTCAAATTCTGCCCAGAAAATCTCAAATAGACTTACGTGTGAAGGAAGGAAAAGGAATATATAAGAAAACACTCCTTGCTCCCTGCTGAATATTTGTGTGTTTCCTTCCATCAGGGCTAACTTTCCATATTAATATCCCTTTACACACTTGGAAGCTCATATAAATGCAAACATAAGACAGTTCCTTTCCAGAGCCTGAGGAAGTATTGCTTCCTCGGTCCTGTAACTGAGTATCATGAGACAGAGTATGAAATGACATCAGGGCAGGCAAATTAAAGCCCTTTTGATACCTACTCCAGAGGTTTGTGCACTGGCTTGCTTGGCCTCCTTTTGCAGGCTGGCCTGCCCAAGCAATTAATTTCCCACTGCAGTAGCAATCCTGGGCCTCCAGGCTTTTCCAAAATAGCTACCTCAGGACCTTGGCTGGCCTCCCAAGCTGCAATAGCAGAACTCTAGGCACACTGTGATTTTAGGATAGGTGCCCTCCACTTTCAGCCAAGAGTTTAGTAACAAAATTTATTCCTAGGAAGACAAAATACTGGCTGCTGAAACTGAGGGCTGCTTTTCCAGCCCACAGCAGTCCTCACTGCTATGAGCTCCCCGGCTGCTACCGCTCCCGCTCCTCTTTGCTCAGGGACTCAGCGACACAGGCTCTGCTTCCAGGCAAAGGATGGTCCCCTGGCAGGCCTTGCCTTGGTAGCGAGAAGCAAGGCTTTTCAAACACCAGAACATGTATTCTTGTTGACCTGCTTGTCCCTGTGCTGCTGGCAGGGGATGGGAGGCTGGCAGTGAGGTTTCACCTTCATGCTCTGTGGCAAAAGGAAGCCAATGCTGGGAAGGGCATGGTATTTCTCAGTTGGAAAGAATCTCGGAAAAAGAGTCTTGGAGGCCAACTTCTTCCACACACTTTGTGTCTGAAGTAAGTGCCTTTGTCAACGGATCTGTCACCCCACTTGCTAGCTTCTCACTCAGTCATGCTCTCTTTTGGCAAGGGCATCCTAGCAGCTTCCTGATGGCTTTCTCCATGGGAATAAAGTTTGTCCCAAGCAGGAACCGAGATTGTTTTCCCTTCAATCTTAAACACAAATAATTTTTTCAAAGTTTCCTTTAAATCCTGGTGCCAGAGGAAAGGGAAGAGGAATTAGCACAAGAACAAAACTAAGCTTCCCTTACAGTTCAAACCCAGAAAGCTGAAAACCAAGCAGTTTAGGATCCAAGTTTGCAATGAAAGCAGTGAAGTATTTTTTCCTAAAATACCAGATTCCAGAAAGCTTTAAGAGGGAAAAAAGTGCTTTTAGGCTTCCCAGGTCCAGCTGTCAGAAGGAAGTTAAACACCCTCTCTTTCCCCAAAATACCATTTCTGGAGAGAAGGAACTTGTGAAGAACAGCTGTCCCTGGTCAGCAGGTGCAATATAGATGTAGGACTGTAGGCCACCGCAGAGCCCACTCTCCCTTTTTTTTGCTCAGCACATGACTGTGTGGATGCAACAGATCCAGTGCCTTTGCTTCCCAAATCCAGATTTTTGGAAGGACTGGAAGCAATAGAGAAAGGAAGGTCAGTAGAAAGCCTGCATGTTGACTGTGCATCTGTGGTAATTTTGCAATGCAGAACAGACACTGGCAGTGCCAGTACGGTCTCATAAAGCAGGAGAGGTCCTTTGAGCATTTCTTGTGCATGCCATCTAGCCAGCCTGCAAATGGAGAGGTGTTCAGCTAAGTGAGGACAACTGTGTTCAAGTGACATGTGAGCTAAGTAATGAGCAGCAAGAACTTTGTCAGAAGAGGGTTTATGCTCAGAGACTCAGTCATACAAATCCTGCAATTATGTGCTACCCTCTAATTATGATATCAAGATTTTCATTGTGTGTCTTTGAAAACAAGCTGAAGCAGTGCTGATGCAATAGTGACTTCAAAGTTTAGGATTCATAAATAACTCCTGTAGGTGAAATACCTTTTTTTAAAGGAAAACATTGTCTCCCATTCTACCATTTACAGGACCGATGTAGAGGTTAGCTCTAGATAAAAGATCAAAATGTTTTCTTCTGGGCCTTTTTATACATTGGCTTTGGAAGATTTCCCAGTTAATAATAATTATAATAGTACTCGGCTCAAGCTTCAGCTGTGGAAGGCAAAGAAAAAAACTACTGAGTCATTCTGCAATGACCCCTACTTTCTAAAGTTAAAGTTTTGTAGTTTAACTTGACTTTGTTATTCTAACTATTCCTCCCTCTATAGTTATTATCCCTGTAAGGTATATATTACAAAACAGTATAAACAGTCTCTATGACTTCAAGGACTATTTGTACTATTCTTGCACAATTTATGACTACTGTCGTGGAAGTCAGTAAGTACAGGGAAGTGTGACTTGGACTAGCTCAACCAAACAGCTAGCAGGATTGGAAGTTTCACGCTTGCAGCTCTTATAAAGAATTACGAAAGTTGGTAGATAAAATTATCTTACTTTTTGGAAGTGAAAATCATCTAAATGGAGCATGCCAACAAAAGGAATAGACAATGATGATGAAATAAAGAGGTTGCTTGTAAATACCTGAGTAAAACTTTGAAAGAAAGTTATTTGAGGGGAAAGGAAGCCTACAGGAGGTGGAAACAAGGACAGGTAGCCTGGGAAGCATATAGAGAAATAGTCAGAGAAGCCAGGGATCAGGTTAGGAAAGCTAAAGCCCTGATGGAACAAAATCTGGCCAGGGACATTATGAGCAACAAGCTTCTATAGGTACAAAAAAAGGGAAGACTCAGGGAACTACAGGTCTCTCAGTCTCAGCTTGGTGCCCGGCAAGATCATGAAGCAGACCTTCCTGGAAAATATGCTAAGGCTCAGAAGAAGCCTTACTGCAGCCTTTCAGTAACTTAAGGGGACCTATAAGAAACCTGGAGAGGGACTTTTTACAAGGACATGTAGTGACAGGACAAGGGGGAATGGCTTCAAGCTGAAAGAGGACAGATTTAGATTAGATAGGTATTAGGAAGAAATTCCTCACTGTGAGGGTGGTGAGACACTGGAACATGTTTCCCAGAGAAGTTGTGGGTGTTCTATCCCTGGAATTGTTCGACAGGTTGGAAGGGGCTTGAAGTAACCTGGTCTAGTGGAAGGTGTCCCTGACCATGACAGAAGGGTCGGAACTAGATGATCTTTAAGGTTCCTTCTAACTCAAACCATTCTATGATTCTGTGATTCTATGAAATAAACAGTTTAAAATCTGCAGACCCACAGAATTACAACCACTGCCTTACCCAGATGGTGTCTGTCTTACCTAGACAATACCAGTAAAAGCTGGAAAGTCTGAAAAGTTTAACCTTTCTAATTAACACTGATTGTGAGAGTAATGATAACTGGGTTCAATACACATAAATGGAGCAATCAGTGCTGAGAGCTCATCAGTAATTGCATATGAACCTAGTGTTATCAGGAGAAAAAAAGGAAAAACTAATCTAGTAACAAACATATTGCGGTTAACAGCAGGTTCACAACTGACCAGCTACAAGCACTTAGATGTATTTCATCAAGCAGTGAGAGCCATTATGCCACAGATATAAATAATCCTGCATCCAGAATTTGGTAAATGGACTGGTTCAGTGCATTGCAATTCCAGCGTCACAGCTCTGTAGGCTACAGCACATGCAAAGCCTTTGCTCTTGGTACTTTCATGTCTGTGTTTTGTTTGGGGACATGCCTCAGATTCACTTTTCCTACCTCCCCACAGCAGAAGGGATAAAAGTGCCCAGCCAGCCTGGGCCTTTGGCAGTCTCAGCACGTGCTCTGAAGATGCAGATGCCCTGTTTCGGAACCCCCGGTGGTGATGAAGTGACATGAGCAGCCTCTGTACCTGCATCTTCTGGGACACCTGAAGAGAGTTCAGGTGACACTTCTATTATTTCATTGGGAATCCTATGGCAAAACAACGAATTTCTTTTACATTACTTCCCCTTTTCTAGACTTGCCAGTGTGTTATAGAGGAACTAGACTGGGAGAAGTTTTTGCTCAAAGTAATAGACACAAAACCAGATGTAACCTGTGTGCTTCACTCCTCTTCAGCAGGGCATGACTCAGGAACTCAGGCTGTGTGTAAAATTGCAGTGCATGAGAGTTTACAAAGGAAGGTCTTTAGAAATGCAATACAATATTCTAAAGATAAAAAAATACCATACAGTATTCTACAGAAATACAACACACTAATATGCACCTGGAGCACATGCCATACTACAGAATTAAGCTTATCAGTAGCAGTGAAGAACAGTTTACTTGAGCAATAGCCTCGATTTTTCCTTTTAAACTGCCATTATTGTTTAACTTTAAAAAAGCAAAAGAGACAGCTGCAGATAAGCAAGCTGTTGATGTCTGATGAACACAATTCACTCTGCAGGCACCTGACCGGTTTTAACATTGGATTTTTAACTACTGAGACCCTTCTCACTGGGAGAGTGAATTCATGGAGGAGTGACAAGCGCATGCTGCATGCAGAGTTATATGAGCCCTTTTTTGAAGGCAGAATCAGGAACAAAACCATACTTTGTAAACATACTGTATATTTTGGCTGCCATTTCACAGCTCTTACAACACTGCAAGTTCTAAGTTTGCGTAGGATACTCTCAAGCAGTGATCAATGGAGGTTATATGTTCCCTTAAAAACCTCCTGGGTTTAAGAACAAACTCAGTTGTTACCTTTGAAAAAAACAGCTCCATGCCAGCAGTCCCTGGTGGGCAGCAGCCCTGGGCAGCTGGAGAGCCCAGCACAGGCGCTGCTCAGCCTCCCTGGGCTGCTCTAGCTGTGCCCGCACACAGCACTGGAGCTGCCGCAGCATGTGAAACAAAGACCATTGGAGTAATGTTGACACTTTGTTTGTTTTCTTCCAAATACCAGCAACCTGGGATTTTTTTCTATTTTGCATCTGAAATGGTTTAATTTTTTCAGTACTTAGTGCTTTTATTTCCCAGAGGAAGACCCTCGAGCTGATTAGCATTGCTCTGCTGAGGGACATGGAAAGGAAAGGAGACTTTTTCTTGGCCGGTGTTTGTCAGCTCCTTCGCTAGATCCTCTCTATAGTGTTGTATGATGCTAGCAGACAGATATGTCTTCGTTTCTGAGGGTCCAGTGCAGCATTTCCTCACCAAGCTTTCTTTCTCTGGGCCATGCTGTTTCATGCACGTGGCCTAGAGCCCCTATCGGCACACAGGACCTGCCATCAGCACTCTTGCTGCTCTCCAGGGCAGTACAGAGCTTTAACACAGCAGCCACCTCCTTCACTGCTACAAATGAACCACTTCTTCTGCTCAAAGCAAAGCCCTTTGAATGCCCTTTGCCTCCCTCACCGATGCACAGACAGAAGTCACATCTTGAGGTTGCACAGCATGAGCAAGTAATACTTTCTCAAGGCAGTGCAAGAAGTGAGCAGCCTCTGGGTGCTAGAGTTGCCCACTTAAAACAGCAGGGATGAGAGATTTAGCAAAGCCGCTTACAGCTGCAGGGAAGAAAGCAACACAGTGCCAAGGCTGTGTGAGTCCTTCGTAGTCGTCTAACAAGGGATTTCTATCTGATCTGCTCACATTGAGCAAGCCAGGTGTTCCCAGCCTCTGCAAATCCATACAAGCTACCAATATTACACACTGCATGCAAGGATTCTGGCCAACTGCCAAATCTCATTTCTTGTGCTCTTCTTTTGTTTGAAGGAACAGATCTTGTTTGATTCAATTCAAATGAGCCTAGGATCAAGGAGAGAAAATATGAGCTGAAAGGTGTCTTCCTGAGCAGTCATATATTGCATAGGAGCAGATACTCTGGAACTTTTTTCCCTGAATGCAGTCATACCTAGAAATATTTAACTCACACAATTTTTTCTCCTGCCTCACAAGATGTATTGAGCTGGGTGGTTTTGTACTAAGGCTGGATGCAATAGTGGAAAATGGGGTGGAAGTTCACAAAGGAGCTCAGCTTGAACCAAGACCTTAGACTGAGTCGTTGTAGCTTTCCCAGTTTTCTTTTGAATGCCCAACAGCTAAAACCAGCAGGTGTTTCTGAGAAGCCAAGGTGCCTCCTTTTCTGTTTTAAATAAGCTGTGTGAAGAGTATCTATGCTATCCTCAGTGCCAGCAGCCACACACTTGTGTTGCATCTAACAGCTCCAGTCACTCTGCATGGGTAGGTCAAGGTCCTCTCCTGCCAACCTAAAAAATGCATGGAGTGAGCCCAGGGGCAGAATTCCCACCAACAGCACCCCTGGAGCACACCTCATGGTCAGCCCAATGGCCAAGGATGGCTAGGCCTTCTCCAGGCTCCCTGGGAGCAACTGCATGCCCCACTGTGGGGAGCTGCTGACCAGAGACAGGGCCAGAGACCCCCTGGGATGGGTATTTCTCACAGCTGAGGGGCAGACCCAGCACAACTCCTGCAGACACACTCTCTCTAGCTTTTGTATGCGGCTCCAGGTTCCATGCCTGTGTCATGCTGGTTGCCAGATGTGGGGCAGATGAGGAGATGTTTACTTGGGGCTTGCAAAAGCTCTACCTGAAGCAACAGTTTTATGAGTTATGCTTGAAGTGATGTAATGTCCTTCCAGCCTAAAACTCTTCAGGGATCAGTAGCTGTGAATTAAACTCCGAAATGGCACAGAGTTGCATTCGTAAGATGCAGAACCCTATTAAGTGATAACATGCCTGAACTGCTTTTATGTCCCTATACCTAGCCTCTGTTACACAACAAAATAAATGTTCCCAAGCAAACAGCACTGCCCCATACAGCTTTGACCTTACCTATCTTACAGATACCCTGAATGGTCGTCAGCCTACGTGTGCTCTGTTTATCTTATATAGATATAGCCATGTTGAAAGAAAAGCTTTAGTGAGAAAGCAGGAGAGGAGAACAACAGTCTGTCTTAACTGCATTTAGCTGTCTGTCTAATGAATACTTGGGAAAAAGGATTTAAATGCCCTCAGCAGTTCCAGTCCCACCATTTGGGTGTAAGTGCGTGCCAGCATTGTACTGGCCGAATAAAAATACTGACCCAAAAAATCCTTTATGTGTGACCTTTGTTTTTTAGCAAAAATAAACTATCATATAGAACACATTCCAAAATTGATATTTTCTGTTACTGTTAGCTTTATTATGACTTCATCTGGTACTATCGCTATGCTTAAATGAGTAAGATGTAAAATACAGAAGAAGCCACGTGGCTCATTTTTAACAGGTAAAACTAAATTTGCACCATTTGACCCTGCAGCTGACACGGTTAAGTGCTGGTACTTCTTTAATAATTTTGCATGGAAATGCAATATTTCTACTAATGGTGAGTTGTTGCATTAGCATCCCTAAGCATGATCTGAAAAGGTAGCACCATGCTCTGAAATTTCATTCCTATTAGAGGTGCAAAACAGGATGCAGAGAAGCTTAGTGCAATTTTCTTCATCATCTGCCCCATGGGTTTGTGATGGTGCCAGCAGCACTGGGTGCATTGTTGGGGCATGAAGAATTACAGTGAACTCAGCGGCAGAGGGGATTCAGGCAATGAACTGCAAATGCAATTTACGGAACTGCAGCTGGCGACAGCTGGATGAGGACTGAAGCCAGTGTTCTTACAGATGGATGGAAAAGTCCTCCTTTGCAGCTAGCCCGGGGCAGCTCAGGAACAAGGACAAATCTGTTCAGCAAAGCCATGGAGCTAAGCCTGGCATGGTTCTTGAAGCAGCAGGGCCCAGGGCTGTCTTTAGGCTCCTTGTGTAGAGCAGAGATGAAAGCTGAAGGGCAGTGTAGGTGAGAGGCAAGACAGAGCCCTGCGTGCAGCAGAGTTCATCTGGCTTCACCTGTATTGCCTAGATCAGTAATTAAGCAATGCAGCCTACTCCTTTTCTGTGACAGACATAAGTAATTCCTTTTAAGCTTTCTCTGCTGAGCTGGTGACAGAGCAGCAGCAAGGGTTTGCTCCCTGCCATGCCCTTAGGCCTCCAAAGGGCTAGAAGGCGGCAAATCCAGACAAGAGATTTTGTGGGCACATCACTTTGAGCGAGCACAGAGGGCATGAAGCTGCTTGGAGAAGAATGGACAAAGAATGTTTATTCAGCATTTTCATATTAAATGATATGGCAAAGCCTGAAGAAACTCCTTGGCTAAGCCCAGTGTTACTGTGAAATCTGTGTTTGCTTGCATGGACAGTCAGCTTTGTGAAACACTTCAGCTTTGTCTTTGAGGCAAACACTACGCATGAGGGGCAAAGTATAGCTGAAGGTAAGGCTGTGCCATGCTCCAGGACAAGCAGGCAGGACAGCAGCAGCTGCAGCCTCACATCCCCTGCTCTGTGGCTGGGCTATTGCATAGGGTCAGCTTCTGTCATTCATGCCTGGCCATTCATCTGCTCTGGGCCAGAAAGCATTTCTTCCTGCCAGGATGGCAACAAACAGAGCACTGCTAGTCATGTGATGATAGATACCTCCCTGACCATGACGTGCTAAAGGACAAGCATGACACAATTTCTTTCGTCTCAATATCATCTTTCTGCGTAAGTGGCAGCCCACGTTTGGCGCGATGTCATGATGACCAGTTCTGCAGGGGACTTTCAGCAAGGGTCACTGCAAATCATGGCATCTTGACAGAGCAAACTAGAAAGGAGAGCTCATTTCTGCTTGGCTAGAATGACCCTCCCTACCTACAGCCTTGCCAAAGGTACTGGCAGTGTGTAGTACACTGACAAAAGCTGTACCCCTCTGTTTTCCACAGAACCTTAATGAAAGAAGGATCTACATGCTTAATCTCTGCTCCTACCTCAAATACAGTTGTAATCCAACCTGGGTCATGGGTAGCTGTCAGAAGCATAGAGAGGTAGGCAGTGGAGCCAAGAAAATGTACTTTCCACCAGAAGCCTGAAAAAATCCTATTTTTTCTCTCCCCAGTTATTGTTAGAATTCTTCCCAACAGCAGAGCTGCTGCCTACCTTGGAATTTCGCCTCTGCTTTGCCACATTGGCTCTTCCACACTCCCTGTGATAATATTGAAGATAATGGGCAACACATCCCTGTCCATATATCCAGTTCCCTCTTCTTGCTGCTCTACTTCCAGGCTGCTCCACTTTCAGGCTGCTCCTTGAGCTAGCTCCCAAACCATTCCTCAGGCAGATCACCAGGGTCTCTCACAGCCCCATGCATGCCCATCCTGGGCTTCTCACTCTGCTTTACCCTCCTCCCTCCACATCCAGCTCATGCTGCCTTTGCTCAGAAACCTGTTGTGGGGCTGGAAACCTTTCCATGGGGAGGTGGAGTGGTGGGGTTTCAGCTGGGGTATGCTGCAGCCCAAATATTTACACTTTGGGTCCTGCCTCAGGTTTTGGTTATTTCTGCGACAGATGCAAGTCACCTTATTGATTTGTGTATATGGGATAACAAAGCTTTTGTTTTCCTTTACAGACTGATTTTGTTTGACAACAAAATATTAGGAGGAAAGCAAGCCATGAAATGCTCTTGCTGCGCAGAGTGGCGGAGGCTGTGCCCACCATTCAGCATGGGTGCTTTTCTGCATGAGCGGTGCTGCAGGCAGGGGGATGGCTAAAAGTGGTGTTCAGGGAACAAAGGACAAATGACTGTTCAGAAAAGGGCTGCTGCAGAAACACTGAAGAGCAGACAGTGCCATCCAGAGCCGTGTGACAGTGCTGACTGAGCTTCCCGGCAAGTGCTGCTGTGCTTGCAAAGTCCCCCTGCTCAGAACATATCATGATGGATGGGGACTTTGCTTCTTACTGGAGATGCAGACATTAGGATTTCCTAAGTGTAAGCATGTAGAAACAGGACATTCAAATGCTGATTATCTGTGTGACAGCAGTACATATCAGAGATGCATATGTAAACATACATACCAAGCAAAAAACATATAATGTTTTTATATGTGGTACACTTGCCTGGAAGTGAAAGACAGAGTAGCCATGCCGTAGCCTCATAGCTGGAGAACCACTTCGCTTTTTCAACAGCTGGACTTGGTGTCAGTATAGAGAACAAAATGGATTTTACAGATTAATAAAACACAGAGACAGGTTTTATTTTGAACCAAAAGTTAAAATTTTATTTTGGAATACCAACATACCCCAAAAAAATAAAAATAAAAACTTCCTTTTATGTAGTGAAATAGCCATTTGAAAATGGTAAAATAAAGATATTTCTCATACTATTCTCTCCTATTTATTGTACACATATTTAAGGTTGCTTTTAATTCTGAATATAAATCTAGCTTGAGCTTTAAGGTTCCCAAAAGCCTCAAGCATGTAGTGGCTCTTTTGAGAAAGCAGGTAAGTCAATCAGAGCTGTTTTTTTTCCAGCAGACAGGCCTGCTTGAAGCTGTCCAGGGCTGGACAGAAGTGAGACTTCTCAGAAAGGTCACTGTTTCAAGGGAGTATTATTCTATACCCATTGAGGAATATGCTCTAACCCCACTTCATGCAGCATTTCATTGAGCTTTATGATGTGCTGGGGAGGGCCCTGGTTCCCCTCAGCTCTCGAGTTCTTGTGCAGATCTTATTTGTGTTGGTACACTTGGTTTAATTTCAGAAATCAAATCCTACCCTGTAGTATTTGCTCTGCTAGAAATTAAGTCTGTAACAAGGCACTTTTGCTTGTAAGCAAAAGGTTTCTGTGCCTGCTTGTAGTCGCCCTGAATGCAACAGGACCTTTACGATAGCAGGATGAGGATTTGTCCTTTAGCTTGCTTCTCATGAAATACATGGAAGGGAAAATGTATTGAAATAAAACAGTAGAAACCAACCGACAATTCCGAGTTGTAAATCTTCCCTTTCAGAGGGCTCACTGATGCTAGGCTAGAAAATATGATTAAAGACCCCAGTCAGGGCCTGATTGATGCCCCAAGTGCTTCATGTCACCACTAAATAAACAAGGAGATTTAGGTCTCGCATCAGTCTCTGCAACTAGGCGGCAGTGAGCTGAAGCAAAGCTTGCTGAGGTCACTGGGCATCTCACTTTCAGCAGGCATTGGACCAAGTCCTGAACTTATTGTATAAGTTCAACTAACTACAGTGGAATGGTCTGCAATTTGTTTTGATTTCCTCTTTGATCAAGGCTATTTTTATAATTTAAAGTGTGTATTTATGATTTGTGTATAAACAAGTTATACTCCTGTTACTGGTTCTGAAGTACAGGATAGACTACAATGACTAGAGATACTACTGCACTAATACGTTGTATCTGGCACTGCTTACAAAGGCTGCTGTTTCACTTCTGCAGGAGGGCTCCCTTCATGCAAGCCTTACTCTACCAGCCAGCCTATCCTGGGCACCTGGAACTGTGGAGCCTACCCTTCTCCTGCTTTGCCTTTCCTGGGCACCTGGAACTGTGGAGCCCACCCTCCTCCCACCTTGCTTTTCCTCACCTTGTGAAGTAGCAAGCACTCATCCTGGAAATATCTTCTCCTGGGATTTGGAATGGGCCTTCTCCCTTCCTTGTCTCTCCTGCAGCTTGTGCTCAATACTTTATTCCTACTACCCAGCCTGGCTTTTTCAAGTGATTCCTCTTGCACACTTTGGCCCTTATCTTGTAAGTAAAAGCTGGTATTATTTTACTGTGAGATTCTTGTGAGAGGTCTCTTTTGGAGCCAGCTGCTCTTAGCTGAATGTTATCAGTGAGCCCAGACATATATCATTTCTGACTCCAAGTTACAGAAGGTCTGTAAGCATGAGAGGTTTCCTTCCTGCCACAGGCACAATTTAAAGAGGCTCAGAATTAGCCAAGTTTTTGTTCTTTTACTTACACAGCTGAATATATTTTCCTTGGAGCGTCCACTACACAGCAGCAGTGTTTAGAAAGAGTCAAATCCTGTTCACAGCTGCCTAAGCGTAAATCCATACAAACCTTTCTGGTTTTATTTCAGTACATTGGATTAATGCGTCAAAATATAAAACAGACTTTGACCCTGGCAGACTGACCTTACCACTAGTGTAACTCTCCTGACTTTAATAGTGAATCCCATAACAGCATTTCCAGCATCTCTAATGGCTGTCACAGGTCCCATATTGCTTAGTATATAAAGTCTGAATTCCCCACAGGGTGTGTGAATGCAACAGAATTACAGCTTTATTTAAAATAATACAGGAACAAAAGGGGTTCTGGTAGTGGACAGAAAAATTTGGAAGTGTGACCCCAAGGCTCAAAGCAGGGGAAATAAACAGGACCCAATGGGTTATTGTTGAGGTGTCATTATATTAGGGTTGACTGTCCCAATATTTAAGTACATGTGAGTGGGTTAAATGCAATGTCTAAAATCATGTGTGCATGATTTAGGAAGAAAAAAGTAAGAAAAGCAGTGTAAGTTGATTTTTGTCTTATCCTCAAGTTCTTTAATGGCAGTTACCACTTCAGTGGAAAAGCTCAGAGGAAAAGCCCAGCATTACACTAAGGCTATAGGACCTGTGTAAATGCAAGGGTGACATGTCATTTGCTGAAGCAAACGGCAGTGTGACAGCCAATTTCCAGTGTGACAATAAATGTACCCTAATTTGCCACTGTCCCTTGTGTGCCTGACCTTGCTGCCCCTTCCCTATACATATGCTTGCCTGTAGCCTAGTCACCTGCCAGGACATCCACTGAATTCAGTGCCTGCATGCCAGGAGTACACCTGCACTGTGCCTTGAGGAGGTCAGTCTGGCTGGATTCTGTGCAGGAACCACAAAAAGGAAGGCGGCCATTGCCTGCCTGGCCCTGGCTAGTGAGGGTGCGGCATGTGATGGAGCAGGCACTGGAACAGTGCAATGGAGCCTGCAATGGCTTTGGAAGGATGGGGTAGGAGTGGTGAAATCCTCGCGCTGCTGAAGTCAGTATCGGCATTGCCAGAATTGCCATCCAGCATGCACAGGTCTGTTTTGTCTCTTGCGCAACTCAGGAAAAGTGTACTAAATGTGGCAGGTTGTTTGCAACCCGCCCTGTTTTCTGCCTCTGTTAAACTTGTGAGCAAGGGGTCCTTGCCTTGCTGTGGTGTTAGTTCATATTGATAAAGTTTAGGGGGTTTCAAATCATTAGCCATAAGCCCCAAATTAGCCTGAGATGTGTGCAGTTCCTTCCCCCCTGTGCAGGTAAAGGCTGTCAGACACAGCTGCTCTGTTCACAGCAGAGCAAAATATCCACTGACTTCACAGGGTCCAAGATTTCTGCTCCAGCTTCAGCTCCAGACACCGGGACACTTCCAACCCCTCTTGCTTTATTTAAGAGACCTAAGACACACAGGACAGAGGGTCTAAATGGCACAATGGTGAGCTTCTACTAACACTTCTCATCTAATTGCAGTTGACTTTAATTTTGCCTTTTCCACTCTCAACTGGTCTTAAGCTGCTTCTTAGCCAGGGCAAAATTAAGCATGAGGAAAAAGGCTTATTCAGCATTGTAGTTATCTACTCCCAAGCTGTATAACAAAATGGTTTGTACATTTAAGGTTTCGTCTAATATTTCCACGTATACAGTAGTCCTATTAATGAGTATCATAGCTTCATTACTGCATATCACATTTTGCTATTTGTTGTGTACCATAAAATAATGTCAGCACATCAATAACTTAAATAACACAAATGTAAACTCATTTTCTGCTTGTTATAATTATGATTTTAGCCTGCAAAGGCTTTTTGATTTGTTAGACCATTCACATAACATGGAATGTAGCTTTATTTGTTTTTCTTTTGTATATAATGAGACACCAAAAGCCCTTGTCATTTCTTAACAGGATACTAAAGCAGCTCTGTTTCATGAATGACAGCACAATTAAAGCTAAAAATCATAATTAAAAAAAATCTTTGTACTGTACAATCTCAAATTAAAGCAAGAAAGATAATGACAATCTTCTGCATTAGCCAGGAAATGTGATTCTCTGCCACTGGGCTTTTTTTCTTGTTGACAATTCACAGAATGTGTATATGGGTGTAGTTATAGGTGTGTGTATATTCTATGCAGAATAGCAGTCCCTATTTTGTTGATCTAGTTCTTCTAATTGTTTAGTTAAACTACCTAACTGATACAATTTAGAATACTACATTAACACATTTAACATCAAGTTTACATACTTGCGTCTTTGAAATAATAGGAACTTTTACACATTTTATTTGGCTTTTTAAGGACTCGAATATCACAGATAATGCAATCTACTTGTCTTTGCCAGAATATGGCTGTTCTCAACTAACTCTCTAAGGTTCAGAGTGAAATATGTTTCTCCTCATATCTGTAGCTGACTTCAGAGAAGAAAGAGCATCTTCTAAAGTGGTCAGTCTGATGTTACAGTACAGATTCTGCAGAGATGCACTTAATGAAGGGTAATTCTCTCTGGACTTTAGAGTTAAGCTGTTGCAGCAAAATTACTCCGTTTAGACTATTTTTTTTCTCTAGACAAATCTCAAGAAAACCCTATTCCAAGTAGGTTTTGCAGTAGTATCTCCACATGACCAGAGGAGGGCACTTTGAACATCTTTGCATTGCCCAGGAGGCAGATGCAGAAGCACAGTGTTTCCCAATGTCGCACAGTCCTGACACCTCTTCCCACCCAGGCAGGCATCCTTGTGTCCACAAAAATACAGAATCCGTATTGTACTACAGAGCATTGTTCTGAAAACAGTGGGCAGATACATCACTCTCTTCCCGCTAACTAGGATTTCTTCCGATTTCCCACATTTAATTGTGTTGCTGTGGGTTAAATGGAGATTAACAGGTAATTCCTAAAAATCACATGAGGACAGTTGCCTCTCTCTCCTTCCTGAACATCCCTCTGCTATTAGCCCCTGGTAATTTAGCAAATATTGGTTGATTTAACCCTCTATGACTTATCCTGCTGTAAAAACTCCTTGCTTTTAAGTGAAAAGTGCACTTGGAAAATGCACTTTCTGAGATATGTTTTGCAACAGTGCATCTTTTCACATTAAACTCTTGTAAAAGTACTGCTCCTTTCTGTCTTCTGAGGGAGGCAACTCTGCATCCCAGATCTGCTCACCTGGCAGAGTACATAGCGGAGAAATCAATCTCATCTCTTTTCCATACATGACTGCAGCGTGGAGTTCAGCCACCTTCCATGCAGAAAACAACCTCTTGGGTTTCATTTTGGCTAAAGGTATCAACCCTATATGGAAAAGATTTTAATTCTGCAATTGTACTGTTATCACAGGCAAATTTGTTTTTTCTTTTTGTAACCTCTCTGCAGTGTTTTGTTCAAGTTTAATGCTGAAAAAATATTAGAAAGGATTTCAAAACTTTTTTTTAAATAAAAGTCTTTCCTCCACCCTGGGGAAACACAATGCTTATTTAATGTAACCTTTTTCCCCTCATTTCTTTTCTCTTCTCTTCTTTTCTTTCCTTTTCTTCTTTCTTTTTTTTTTTCCTCTTCTTTCTTTTCTCCTTTCTTTTCTTGAGCAGACAGGTACAAGAAGGAAGTTGTCTTTCACCAGCAGTCCTTTGAGATAGAGTAGAATTCAGTGAGTTCTCACCATGATAGGATCATAAACTTACTGGGTTAAACCAAGTTAACTTTCCCTAAGCTGCCAAGTTTTAGCTGCACCATACATATATGTGTTTCCTTGTGCCATTTTCTTTTCTTATAATTTTGTTTTTCTTGATGACCCTGAGCTATGGCTTCTCGTTTCTACCACTAGTCAACCTTCCTTTCTTTTCTGGTTTTGCCGATATAGGCCTCAAAGAAAAAATGGCAGAAGAGCACAAAGTAGCTGAGGTACATGAGAGAGGACCAGATGATGTTCTGCACGTGGGAATGGCACTGGCCATGATGCATCCAGGAGAAGACCAGGTAATTGATCACGCAACCGACCAACATCTGAGTGATCTGCGACAAGGTGATGAACATCGCAAACTTGCGTGAGACTCTGAAGCCAGCAGCCCGCAAGGCATAGTAAGAGTACATAACAGCATGTACTCCATAGTTCATGGTCATGAACCAGCCACCGCCAGCCACCATGTCCTTGTAGGAATACCAAGAATAAAGTAACACGGTAATGTGATGGTACCAGTGTAAGAAGATGAGCTTCTGTTTCCTAAGAATAATGAATATTGTGTCGCCTGTAACAAAACACAAAAAAAAAGGAAAAAAAAAAAGGAAGGAAATGAGAAACATATCGAACAATCTTGTAATTACTGCAGTGCTCTCTTCCTTTTGCTGTTGTCAGAGTACACACTACTTTGGAGCCACCATCTCACCTCTAGATCTGAGAGCATGTCTGATCTGAGCGCTAGCTTGGCTCCTAATCTCTATGCAATCTTCGGAAAACCAAAATATACACATTTTCCTGTGTGGGTAACACATTTGAAAACTCCATAGGTTTACTTGGTAGCACTTTACTTGTTTCGTCATCTGTCGAAGTCTGAGGTGAGGCAGGTGGATGTACTTGTATCGACTCTGACTGTGAAATTGTCCATTAGATACTGTGACTAGAAGGGAAATGCAGCTCAACAGGAAGCACCACAGCATCTGAAGTCTTCAGATTCAAATGCCTAAGTGCAAACTGAACCTAGTTAAACTCAGTAGATCTTTTTGAGCTACTATGCAAAAAGCTATTGTATATGCAACCTACAATACCAAAAGGTATGTAATTACCAGAAAAAATGCTTCTAGAAAGAAATTTGGTTTATGTTGAAATGCACATCCTTTTGTGCAAACTCATGCTGCTATTGTAGAAAAGTAAACTGTATTCTTCGTTCCTGCTTTTTCCTTCCTTCTGGTTCTTATTATTGCACTGACCATCTCAATTAGATATGTGTATATATACATGCTACTTGTTTTCTATTGTTATAGACACAGTGTTTCCAAAAAGATCCCTAAGATTTGAATCTGGAAACTTTTTTCTACATATATCTGTCCCAGAAATCCATGTAATGAATACTAGTGATGGGTGGAACCAAAACTGCACTGTCTGCACAAGGTCAGCAATAAGCTGTAATGCTACTGTTTTCTTCATTAGCTGCAAGATGTTGACTCACATTTTAATAAATAATCATATGTTCAATTTATTGGTGCTGTGCAGTTCTAGCTGATGTTTTCCAGTTTTAAAAATTTCTGTGGTTTTGCAGTAATTTAAACTGCATGAAACCAAGAGATTCTGACACAGCAAGGCAAATAGCGTCTTGTCTCTGTCCAGTTTTTATGCTGATGTATTGCTGTCCTTGTAATTTGCTGAATCAAATCCTTTGCTGAAAGGTAAAGACTTATTTTTGCTGTACCCCTGAACACAGTGAGTGCTACAGCCCTTTGAGGTTTCATAAGGGCATCCTCTAAAATGAAAGCTGGAAGGCTGCTAAATTGATGGCTGCTCCTTCCCAAAACAATCCTTTCTGACACTAATAAGCCGTGAGATGAGAATATATGCAGACTTTCTATTAAGTTGGCTTTGGCATGTATATTATAAGTATCCTTAAAAAAAAAAAAAAGCTGGGGAGACAGCAGTTTATAAGAAATCAGGACTGGAAAAGCTAGGGATATTAAAGGAAACTGGTTTCTATTTGGAGGAAGCAGACAGCCACAGCTTTCACTGTTTAGGGAGGAAGCACATTACTGTTCATAATTGTACGCCTCCATGTGTGTTTAAGGATGAATGCTGCATAATGGAGGCAGAATCTGACTCAAAGCTTCTTCCTGACACAGGTGCTGTTGCCCACCCTTCACTTCTGTACCCATGGGGTTAGTGATGGCCAATTATGCGACTCAGATTTGCCTGCAAGGAGCTGAGAAAAAAGTATGGACCAAATTGCTCCTGCCTCTTGACTGCCCTGTTACATATAATCACTGCAATTTTTTCCTTGGCTGGGAATAGGCTTTTCCAACTGCACATTGCTCTAACTTCAGTCAAGCTTAATCTCTAGAGACTAAAACATGCAGTTTGGGGCTGGTTTTGTTTGCTCATTTTTTTTAAGACTAAAACAAGATTTTGACAACACTGAGACCCTTCTTGTGCTTCCTGCACAGACATTTCTGCTTTAAATATGAACAATGAGAGAAAGGGAGAGAGGGTACTTACCTAGTTCGGGTGCTTTGCTTAGCACAAATGCATATGCCCAGAATTTGCTGACAGGTCCAATGTAAAAACTCTGATCACACACTGACTGCTTCAGGCCTTTGGTCATCAAAATGTACAGCATATAAGCACCAGTTCGAACAGCACCAAATATACTTCAAAAAAAAAAAAAAGAGAAAACGAAGAAAGTTGAGTGGACACTTGAAATCTACATGCCATTGCTTCAAATTATTATGAGAAAAAGGCTGAAATGTGCTGAAATAATAAGTTTAAGAGAGCCTGATGCTGGAGCAACTATGTTGGCTTCTAGGGAGTTATTCAGAGCTCAGATTTGTAAACTGGACTGCAGCTGTATCCCCTGGTGAAAGTCTGGAATGGTAATGTCAGTGTTTTTTATTTCATTACTACAGGAATGATCCTTCACTTTTCAGGAGCAGTGGGAGACATCTACTTTAGCTGAAAACAACATGCAGAGTTTTAATGCTGACAGCTGGGAGACTACAAGAAATGAGTTGATAAAGAGCTGTTATCAACATAATCAGGATCAATTCCCTCTTCTGATTTCCTCAGCATTTTCTCTTGTCTTGTCTTGTGTTCTCTACACCCACAGGAGCTCTGAGCACAGACTAACCCAGGTAGGGTGCATAGATTTGGATGGTGGGTGTCAGCCAGGGCTGGTGTTTTGGTGCATGTGCTACCTTCATCTCTTAACAGGTCACTGCTAACAGAGGAACTGACTACCTGAATCGAGTTGTAAACAGCAGATTCACCCACATCTCATCAAAGTGAGGTGTAAGGTAACAGTGTTCTGTAAATGAGAAACCTCGAGAGATTTGCAATGGTATTAATCAGTGCAATCAAAGAGGAGATAGGTTAAGATAACAAAAGATATCCAGCTGATGTGAGGAACAAAGGCTTCTGTCTCAGCACCAAGGAGCTCTGCAGAAGGAATTGCCTCACTGTTTTACAGCAAGGACATGCTTGCCTATTGTATACCATTGTCACTTGTCGGCCCTTCAAAAGTTGATGAATACTGAGTGAAACAAGAAGCTTTCAGAAAAACGGAGCAAAGAAAGACCCAATCTCCTTTGGTGTTGAGTATATTTTATTTTATGCCTATATCATATGCCCCTTTGCCACTACCCTGCTTGATCTTATCTCCCCTTTAACTTCTTTGTGGCCTTGTCCTACTCATGAATCCTCTGGTTCCTGCTCTGCCTTGGTGTCTTTTGTGACTATCACAAGGCAGTAAGCAAATCAAGCCACTTAAAACTTATGTGTAGACACATGTGGGCAATGCAAGCTACCATTTATGCAAAGTGTGTGAAATAAGGAACAGTTCATCAAAGTTACAGATTATCTGCTACTTGTCCTTGTCTTGTGAAGTCAGCATTCTTTTAAAAATGTGTTTTAAGAATTATCAAGGCAGACTCAAAAAGTGAGTCTGTGGCAGTTCTTATGGCACTTGATCAAAGTTGATCATGGTTTAAGTAAGCCTGCCAAGCATAAAAGCTGTTGATTTAAGTTTATATATTTTTTTGCACAAAGTAATTATCTTTCCAAATCTGCGGCACTGATATACCCAGTCAAACTTGCCTGCTGCTAAGGAGAAATGTACCTTGCTCTCTGCTGTCCACAGCACTCCTCAACCAAGTGGAGTACCATGCTGCATGGTGCTCTTAAGACTGTCAGATGGAGCTCAGATGGAGAGGTGTTAACATCCTGACTCCCACACCATTACATTTCAATGTCTGAGATTTCACTGTGCCATCAGGAAATTCAGACTACAGTGAGCACTTGAGAAGCTACTAGTATTATCTGCTACTTGTATCGTGACAGTTGCTCATGGTCTCTACTGCCAGATGAGTCCTCTTGTGCTATGTGCAAACAAAAAACCATACTGCTGTGGTATCGGTGGACTAAAGGAATTTAGCCAAGTCCAGCTTTCCCATTAGCACAGCCCAAAGCAATGCACATGTTCCCAGGCTTAGGCGAGATAGCTGTTGCAGTCTCTCACGTTCATCCATGCCTGCATGCAAAAAAGTGCAGTATTCTTATCAAGTACACAACCTGTAGTACATGCTCTCTGTTTAGGGTTGTTCGCCCCCAGAGATGCTCTCTCAACATGCTTTTCTCATGTCTTTTGGAGATTGGTCCTTTTAACTCAGCAGAGAGTGCTAAAGCCTGCAGGAAGAGTTTTGTAATGAGGTGCAATTCATTCTGTGTCTTCTCTCTAGTGTTTTAACACATGCCTCTGGTTTTTTTTTCTCAAGAGTTACATTTCTCATTCCCAAGAAGAGGAGATCCTGACAGAGATGTGATCTGATCATTTCCTGAGGCAGTGAACTCCTCAAGCTAGTCAGGACAGGCTGCTGCTTGCTCCAATGTTTTGGGTGGTGGCAAAAACTGGGTGGAGGAAGATCATTCAGAATATCTAATGATACACTGGCTCTCCAGTTAGCAAATACCTCTGACATTAAAGTGGGGGAAAAAAGGAAATTCTAAATTATGAAATCAAATAGCTGCAAGAAATATGGCTTTCTTTGTACAGAAACTGTACTGCTTTTCTAAAATATTACTTGTTATTCAAGTTTTAAAACCAAAGACAATTTTGTGCCATGAACACGAACTCAGATGAGAAGACTGCCTGAAAAACAGGCAAATGTTGACCTAACCATAAGTGACTGAATATGGAAACTCAGGGATTTAATCCGGACTGAACAGAGCAAAAGAGTATTTGCCCCGTGGAGATTACAGAGTTTCACTTTGCTGTCCTTGAGATTATACCAATGTAATTAATTCTTCCTGACTTTCTGTTTAGCAGCTACTGCAGAGCTCTCCTTGGAGCACACTCACGCTCTCACACTCCCACACTTACTTTCTGTAATTACACAGGATGGTGGCTTCCTCTAGTTCCATGACTCCAGAAGAAGTGACTCCAGCTACTGCTCTATATGGTATGAGTCAGAGTAATCCAAATTTTTAATCAGTAAAAACCAAGTTTCAAATAATTCACAAGGGAAGGCTTCATAAGTAAGGGGGATGGCAAACTGATTCAATTACCTAAATAGATGCCATGAGCAGGTAGCTATTTATGAAATGTGCTGCATGCCAAAACACCACCTTGCCAACAAGCACACACCACTGGAGACAGAAAAAGATCTAATGCATGCCTGCAAATGTTCCTTGGACCCAGACAGCCAGGACTGCTTTTTGTGCTTCTGCCGCTTAATCTTGTTTGTTCTGTAAGGTAAGATCAACCAACAAATTTCTATCTTGCAAAGACCTGATGTGCAGCAGTGATGACACTGCTTGTTCAGTAAATCACTTTCGCTTCATTTAGTCCTCGCCCTGCTCTGTGCTGTAGCTTCTGTGAGGTATTGAAATGAACTGCTTACCAAAGCAGTCTGTCTGGTGGGAATCATTTGCAGTGATTTTAGAAATCAGGTAGCAGTAAATTACTGTACAATTACAGCCTTTTGCAACTAGAGAGACTGATCAGAAATGAACTGCACCAGCTAATGCAGCTTTCTCATCTATTCAGACTCAAAATGTCCTACATTCTCCTCCCTCCAGGCGGTGACTTCTCTGGTAGATTAACAAATGGCCAATGGCCCAACTGATATTTTACTACCCATAATATGATCAAAATGTACCCATGAGTAAAATAAAAACTAATACTTTTCCCTCACAAATCTGTTTATAATTGAGGCTGCGGTAGGCTGACACTGGCTGGACACCAGGTGTCCACCAAAGCCACTCTATCACTCCCCTCCTCAACTGGACAGGGCAAGGAAATACAACAAAAGGCCTGTGGGTCAAGGTAAGGACAGGGACAATTACTGTCATGGGCAAAACAGATGCAACTTGAGGAGATCAGTTTGATTTACTATCAATCAAATGAGAGGATAATGAGAAATAAAAACTAAATCTTTAAACACCTTTCCCCAACCCCTCGTTTCTTCCCAGGCTTAACCTTACTCCCCAATTCTGTACCTCCTCCCTGCCAGTAGCACAGGGGGATGGAGAATGGAGG
>WYDI02024886.1:0-48273 GCA_009867235.2 Psittacus erithacus | reverse complement strand
CATGCCTTCCAGGAGAATCTGCTCCAAGATTTTGCCAGGCACAGAGGTGAGACTGACTGGTCTGTAGTTCCCTGGGTAAATGATTCAGTAGAATGAACTTCTGCCTTGTTTCACTGGAATGAACTTTGATTGAAGCTTTACCTGTAAATATTAGGTTTTTACTACTCATTAAGCTACAGGTTGTTCTCATTTGGTTTAAGACAAATACCTTTAAGGGTTATAGCGCTTTTGGTCTGCTTACTGGAAGTGGATCAGCAATACATATATATATATATATGTAAATTAAAATCACTATCAAAGCAAGCTCATACAGGGAAAAACCATTCAGTTAGGGAGTTTAAAGCAAATACTGATATACATGATTTATTAATACATAATGAGCCAGCAATTAGTGAATTATATAGCTGTGATCAGTATCAGCAACATGATAAATCGCAGTATTAGGCATACACAGAGTGTTAATACACCATCACTGGCTTCAAAATGCCCATTTGTCACCTCCCAAATCCTAATCACATGCAGTACATGTGCCCCCCACCCAAAGCAGTGTAGGTTATAAGCACGCCGTGCTCCTTCTGCTTCTTTTATATTTCTGTTTGAGCTAGTTCCTTCTTTGCTTTAAAACTATTTGTAATTTTATGGCTATTCTTCCAGCTAATGTTCTTCATCATCTTCAATGTGATGAATATTGATGAGCCACTTTCAGACAGTTTTGGGTGAAGTCTTTACAGGTAGCATGTATACTTGCATTCCTCTCTTTAACAGCTGTTATCTAGTCTGTTTTACTAAGGGTATTTATGCAGCCTTTTCCTCCTCAACAAAAATGGGAAGCATTGTACCATGCAGGGTCCACCCCCCTGCCCAGTAGTCACTAAGTCTTTTGCTAAAATCTGATTTTACTACTTGTGTGTTCTTGTGTCATGGTAAATGATCTGTAGCTTTTCATCTGTCTGTCTAGATAGGTGATTTCCGTCTTTTGCATGTTGTGTGAGCACTGAGAGTTTCTATTTTTAAGTGCCAATAGTAACCACAAATGTTGAATTTTGTTGTAGTGTCACTTCTGAAGTGTTACCAGAAGATGGTAGTGTCAGACCTTGTCAATGAGTGTCAAAGCTTAAACTCAACGTCCTTGTCCTGACAGCCTGAATTTTCATAATTGCAATTTTCATATTTTATTTCATTTTGCAAGACTTGTCTGCGCAAAGTCTTTTTTAGAAGACATATGAGTTGGCTAAACGTAGATCAGTCAGCCTTTGGTTTATTCACCTATAGCCATTAAAATGTAGACCTGTATGTGCTTGATGGCCCTTTGGTCTTGAAAGTCTTTGGTCTGATCATGAAATGATCAGCATGCTTGTACTGTTTGTGCACTGTATCAGCTGGGATTGTGTATCTGTGAATGTTTTGATCATACAGAAAGTTGTTCTTTAAAATAAAGAACAAGTTGATAGCATTGCTGGGAGAAGAAGTAGCTTTTAAGAAGTCTAAAATAGGCCTTAGTAAATTTAGGAGGACTGTCAGTACGTTAAGGATTAGGTCCGCTCAGCATACTGCATCCAATGTAACTGCTTTGAGTAATGTTTTGGAGAAGTGGGATGGAAATGATTGGCTGGGAAGAGAAGTGGGAAAATGATCAGCTTGTTTTGGTTGTTCCCCTGGGGCAACAGGGGTATGGGAAAGCATAGGACTTGCTTCTCTTACAGCTCCTTCTGTACGAAGTTATTTGATGTTCTGGTTATATGATCAGCAGAAACTTTTGGGATTAGATACAATACAAATGAAATATGTAGCAAGTAAAAAAAAACATAGCGGTCTTCTCATGCTTTGGAGGTCATGCCTGAAGTGTCTTCTGCTTATGTGTTCCTGAATATAGATCTTTCATTGCTGAGGTTCATCAGTGCTGAGCTAACAAGAGGCTACTTCCTTGAACACAATGAAGCAAAATACACAGAACGGAGAGAGAGAGTATACACGTGCATGCGAATACCAAAAGAACTGGAAAAGGTGAAGTATACTGTAAGATTTGTTTTAGTTTAGAGATGAAATCTGTTGCATTACATTATTTAAAGAAATACTTATTTTTCAAAGACCTGCTACTGAAAAAGTTAAACATCTGTAATTTTGTAATCTGTAAGCATTTGTTTCAGGTTTTTTTGCCTGTTTGCTTGTTGCTGCTGTTATTAGTAAAGACAGACATGACTAAGTTTCAAGTCCAAATGATGACAAATTAATTCAAATACAAAAATGTCACTGATCCTTAAAGGAATATTCAAGCAAAATAAAACTTTTTGCAGCAAGATGTGATTTAAAAAATAAAATGGTTTTAAAGATTTGAGGATGGAAGGATTTCAGTCCTTTAAAATACGGTGATGGGTCAGTTTCTATCTAAGGTTTTTGACTTAATTTTCTTAGCTTTCTGTTTCGCTTCTTGCAACTATTTACCGCATCTTCCCTCTCTGTCCCAGTGCTACAGCCCTTCCTGGAGCATTCCTGCCACCTCCTTTATGTTGGCTTAGATATAACTCTGGCTGTGCAGTGCGGTTTTGCCACTGCTGTAATGTAGAAGAGAGTTTTATTCTGTCTTAACCTTTTTGATTTGGGAGGCAGAGGAATATGCTCAAGGATGATGAGTAAGGCAGCATTGTAATAAGGTTTGGCTAGGCTGCAGTGTAACGATAACATTAAAAGTAATATACCTAAAATTCTCAAAACTTCTAGGGACGAAGTTACGTAGTAGGGCTAAATCAACTTAGCTGTAAGTTACACTGAAGGAAGAGCCTGTGTCATTCTTTCTCTCACTTTAGTCTCCTGCCTTATGCATGCTGCCTGTTTTGCATGAGCTATGATGCTTGTTGGACTGGTCTAAAGGTTAAATCAGCTCATAATTTGGCAGTGAATGCTTCACTTTTATTGCTCTGTTCTTCACTGGGATAGTGAGCTGAACTGCTTGGCTAGTATTCTTGAGAATCCAGAGCCTGCACAAGGGTGGAAGGGAAGCTATATAGCTTGGGGTAGGGCTAGAAAGATGAAAGAGCAGTGGTGGATGGAGGGACAATAGGATTCCTTTTGTCAGGTTTCTCCTTCAGTGTCATTAAATTCATCCTTAGTCTGTGATGAGACCTTTTTTCACAAAACTAAATTCCCACTCAGTTACTGCAGAAAATCACAGAATGAATGAGATTGGGATGGACCTCTGGAAATGATGTAGTCCAAGCCCTTGCTTAAAACTGCACCACCTACAACAGCTTGATCAGGACTGGATCCTGTTAGGCGTCTCCATGGATGTTGTCTTCACAATCTCACTGTGAACTTTACTAGAATATTCCAGTTATGGTAGAGTCTCTGTTAAACTTTATAGCAGTTTTACATCATCTCCACTGTAATTATGTATACTATTAGATGCCCTCTCCAAGTCACAGGAATTACTCTGAATGATCATCAGCATAGATTTCCAATAAAAATTTCAGTGTGTAAGAACAAGACAATGCCAACAGTCTTTTAAAAATAAGCTTGATGCTGTTAGTGGTGAAATTGATGTTTTTTGCATGGTAAATCATACTTCAGTCTGTACTCTCAATATGAAAGAATATGAAACTGAGTAGTAAGCATGTGGATTTGAAAAGTGATGTTTGTCTCTTAAGAGATTATGAAATAAATTCATTATTTCTTTGCATGGTCTTAGTCCAGGTTAATATACATACTAGCTATATCAAGCTGAATCATACTTGCTGAAAAAGTGCGATAATTAACATCTAGAAAGCTAATTTACACTATTTAGCAAACTAAATAGTGTGCAAGTCATCATATCTTGCAGGAATCACTTGCCTCTGTGATTCAAAAGTCTGCTTAAATGAAATAAAGCATGAGGCACTAGGAAAGGAAGAGAAGAATTCTCTTAATTGTTTGTATTGTGTACTACCCAATAGTATAATTACAGACTAGGAATGAAAATCATAATCAGGTAGAGTGAGGATTAACTGGAGTAAGTTTATCAGAGCCTATTCTTGGGAGATATTCTTTAGCATGCACTTGTTACGTGTGCATAATTTTAGAGTTGGGTGTAATGTTTAAAGGGTAATATTTTGTTATTGTTCTGAATACATTTTATTTGGACAAACTAGATAATTTGTAATATAAATGCTACTTCTGCTCAAGCTTTTTGTGCAGTTTCAGTGAAGGTTGTTCATTGTAATAGGTTATTTATAGTAAATGAAGGGTGGTCCCTATTCTTCCATCTTAGGGGAAAACTTATCAGTTGATCTCAAAATTAAACTTTGAGCTTTTTTGCTAAAAAATAGTTATGATTATGGAAAAGCTCATTAAGCTTTTCTGTTAGCTTCTCAGTATCTGGATTATAGTGGCAAAACTAATGTTTACCAAAGTGAGGGGAAGGTTCAGTTGGTAGAAATAACATTGTAAGGGAAGGCAACAGTTAAAAATGATAGGTGTGCTCTTAGACCTGAGTCAGTCATCAGTTGCTTGCAGATAGATGTACTGAAGTGTATTCTGTAGGATTGCTTTCAAAGCTACAAGGATGCATGAGTGAGAGAGAGGTACATATCGGTCATAATAGCTCATTGGACGTTGAACTGGCTGTTGCTCAAGCTGAAAAAGAAGGTATTTTGAAAGGCAAACAGGTTGTGGGAGTTAAAAGTAATTTACTTTTCCTTTGGTTTACTTTGCCCTTCTGCACCCCCCAATCTGGTGTCTGTCTTTCCCATCAGCAATACATTAAAACTTTAAATGCATATCTGTTGTGGATGCATAGGCCTGCTTAGAGGTTGCTAGTCTTAATTGTGTAGCTGATGATTTTCCTTGCAGGAAAAAACACTAGCTTCTGGTCTGACAGAAGTGTAAAAGCCTATGTCTAGAGTCTTATTCAGGTAAACCTTAGATAAATTCAAAAAGCAGATGAAGAAGGAAATTCATGTGGGGACAGTGGTATACAGAGCTTTAATTATCACAGAATTGCTTGGCTTGCGGCTATAGTAAAATGGCTTTAACTGCTCCTGTAAATTAAGGATGAAGCATTTAAACTGAGGGCAACTGGAAGTTTACCTCTTCGTATTTTATATTCTTTGTATGAAAAAGGTGGATATTCTCTGAAGGAAAATTACCACATCTGGTAATTAGCTGTGCAATAGGGAATTAACAAGGTAAGAAAAAGAAAAGCATATTAAAAAGGAGGTGGACAGAAAATGGTTGTGCACATGTGCACACAGCTCTGCTTGACACATATCACAACCCCCAAGGTTAAAAACATTAACTTTTTTAACCTTAGAGGAAGATCGCCATTGGAAAATGAACTACAGTTATATCCACGTGTAATTCATCTATCCAGTGAAGTCTGAGTTCAGTGAGCCATGGAAGTCTGCAAAGGCCTTTGCTACTCGGATGTTGTGGTGCAGAATTTTTGCTGAATAGTCTTCCAAGTGCATAGCATGTTATTTTTGTTACTGTTCAGCAGATTGAACAAGTGAGAGTGTTGTGCTTATTTGGTTAATTAGTCTAATGTAAATGTAATTTTCATAAAATCATACAATTCTTTATAAACTACTAACATACTTTTGTTTTATTTTTGTAATTTAGTTGATGTTTTTTGGAATCTTTTTGTGCCTGGATGCTTTTCTGTATGTATTCACCCTGCTTCCTTTGAGAGTTTTCCTGGCAATGTTCCGGTTCATCACTTTGCCTTGCTATGGCTTACGGTAAGTTGATTCAAGAGAAAGGTGTTGATACCCTAAAATAATGTTTATTTATGTTTGTATTTAATTTTATAGTCTTCAGTGCTGTTTAAACTACTAATGACTTCTTCCCTGTAAAACAGAAGTTTTGGTCTGAACTAGCCAAAACAAAGGTGTTTGTATGTGGGATCTCTAAGCTTTGCCAGCAGTCACTAACTGTCATCATTGTTCCCTTCAGACACAGCAGTTTGATAGCAGCACCACTTAGGCATATTCAGGTTAGTAAAGGACAAAGATCTAAGCTTACCCTATAGTTTTGTTCTTTTACTAACATGTATCTGAACAGTTTCAAGATTTCTTAGGTTGGAATTAATGACTTGGCTCATGTCTTTTGATAGGCTCTTTGATATTGAAACAGAAGTTTGGGTTTTTTGGTTTTGAGGGGTTTTTTTGTTTGGGGTTTGGTTTTTTGGGTTGTTTGGTTTTTTTTTTTTTGGTTGGTTGGTTTTGGTTTTTTGTAACAATTTTCCTTCTCTGCATGGTAAACTTTGCCCAAAGAACCCCTGAATAAAATATGTTATTTTCTTTCTTTCAAAGAATCTTAAGACAGTAATCAGATAGGACTAACTAATTAGAATAATATTAAGACATTTTAGATCCTAATGCCTTGCTTTTTTGTTCAGATCAATATGAAGAAGTTGTTGCTAATTCATAGGATTTTTGGTTTGCCTTTCTGGTGTAGACATCAAAAATTGGATAGAACTGGTTTCTGTTCTAAAGGTTGGAATTTCATGGTAAAGCTGGTTATGTAAGTCTTAAGTGTGGCCTAAAAGAAAGGGATTATTTGTATCAATGTTGTACCTTTTCCTTGAATAAATGAGGACTTTAGGGTTTTCGTTCTGGATTGCTCCAAACTTGGAGTTGATTTATGGTAGCTGATTTTTTTTTTTGGTAGTTGCTCCGATTTGCATTATTAATAGTTTTTTATATGTGAAGTGCTTTTAGATGCGTAGTTTAGAATGTATGTTCTGATTAGAGCAAATGCTAGGCTGGTTGCGAAAGAAATGTTTTAAAGCCGAGTTCTAGTTGGAAATGTTTGTACTTCGGTGGTGCTTAACATAGACACTAGGTGGCAGTGTAATATTTTAGTGTGCTGTGAATTTAGAGCTGAATCTCAGTCTTTCATTATGTTATGAGTTTTTCTAGCTGTATAAAAAATATGGCAGATATTCAGTTTTAGCCTCATGACAGGTCAAATTATGTCCCTGTTTGTTAGTATCATAAAGGTACTATTGCTAAAATAATAAAATTCAGGCAAGTATAATGGATTTTAAGAAATCACTTGGATCTTACTATTTTTCCTGTTTAAAAAATGTTCTTCCTTGTTTATAAACTCAGCTTTGCTTTTTGACAAGTTTTCTGCTCTTCCGAATTGCGATTAAGAATTTGAAGGACCAGTTGCTGGCTTGGGGTATTGTTTAATATACTGAAGAAAGTGACATTGAACATGCCATGTACGCTCACACGTGTGTATCTGTATGTACATACGCCTGCAATATTAAAACTTAGTCTGTTTGCTTGATAGTATTTTTAGTGTGTGATGCAGGATAGAATCCATTTTGATCTATTCAACTTGGCTATGTTAACTTTAAAGTGGTATCAGGTAAGATGCAGTGAAAGTGAATTATCCTGAGTGAATAAAGCTTTGTTTATGTAACAACTCCTGAAGCAGTTTCCTTTGTCACAGTTTCATCAAAGGTTTATGGACTTTATCTTCTTAGAATCTCTTTTCTTGTTCAATATTTGAGGCTTTGTCTAATTCATTAATGTTTTAAAATTGATGACTTTTACTCAAAGGTTCACAATTCATATTTATAGTACATACTGGAACTTTTTCAGATGTAATGATTCTTATTTCCGAATATTCAGTGCCTGCATTTTGATTTTGGGGTGAGTTTTTTTGGTTTTTTTTTTTGTAGTTATGCTGATTTGATGTCTTAAGGCAAAAAAGATTTGGGATTTTCTTCTCACTCAGGAAATAGATTTTTACCTAACAAAATAGATTTCAGGAGCTAAAACATCTGTAATTACAAAAGGTACTTACAAAGCAGGTGGCTATTTATCTTTTAGCTTGCTCTTTCTCACAGATGTCAATTAAATGTTGAGAAACATGACTAATTGTTACTTGAACCTGCCACATCATATTCCATTCTGTGTAGTAAATAAAAGTGCTCCTCCCTTCATCTGGACTTTTTTTCTCAACATCTTAGTGAAGTGATTGAGCAGTGAGTGTTCCATCTCCCTTCCAGTTTACTCTTCCATTTGTTTATTTTCTCATAATAGCTGCTCTTTTCAGTGTAGAAAAAGATTATATTACCCATTATTTTCTTAAAACAATAAAACCATGTTCCATGTAAGATGGGCTAGTTCCTGTTGATTGTACTGTGTGCAGTACTTAAATGTAGCAGGAATGCTTCATAGCCTCTTCCTCATGTTTTAATATTCCAGTTTACAGAGTTCTGAAAGGGAGCTAAGAGTAATGTATCTTAAAGAAATTTGTTTCCTTATGCTGCCTAGACAGTGTAAGTGCTTCAGTTTGACTGCGAAGTTGTCATTCCTCATCACTTGATCTTTCCGTTTGAGTAAATTTGGTTCAGTGTACTTGTCAGAGCTATATTTGTGTCAACATAGCTACTTTAGAGAGACCTGAAAACTTCAGTTAGAAGAATCCAAGATTCTGTCATTAAGTAAACTAAGCTGCTGGTTAAATTGCTGTGGTCAAACTGGCAGAAGCTGAATCATCACATTGTGGTGGTTTTGGCAGGTGCAACTTCATTACTGCTGTGCTCTGTAAATAGCAGGGTGCTCTTAATTAACAAGCACTTCACAAAATTAAATGACATCTTCTGAAATTACAGGAAAAAAAAAAAATAACCCAGCTCTGATGTATTCCAAGTCATGGAGAGAAGTTTTCCTGAATTATTCTTTTAGAATCTTCTAAATTACTCTTATCTTATTAAACTATTCTTTGACATCATAAAAGCACATACTTTGCTCTGACAACAAATCTAAAAGAGAGAAGTGGACTTGGTGGAGTTCTCTTCAGAATTACAGTCCTTGATGATAGGTTCCTAAAACTAACCCTACCTGTGGCTGAAAGGTAGGGTTTCGTTGTGCAGTTCAGACACATCTTTTTATTAATACCTCAGATGCAGATGTTCTATGCAGATAAATATCTCTGCTTCTTTGTAAACACTTTTAAAGAGCTAACTTCTTGTTTTTCTTGGAAATATGTTGCACACCAATAAAAGCTCTTGTGGGAATGTGGAAAAGCTCTTCTGTATTTTTTGAGAAACACCACGATATGAAGACTGAAATTGTACGTTAGTGAAACTCTGATGGGACTCCCAGTTTAATTACACTTAAAACTATTTTCCATCTGCTCCACAAAGCAAGTAAGGACTTGTTACGGAAAGTGAAACTTCTTTTCTGTCCCTCCAAATTCTAGTTTTCTGAAGAAAATACACAAGTAGATAATGAATTTGCTTGAATGCGAAGATTGATTGACAAGATCTTTACATTTCTTCAATGTAGAAATAGATACAGACTATAAATATTTTCTGTGTTTTTCTTTTACTCCACTCTCGTCTCTGTGAAATAAGTGGATTTAGGTCCTACCAGCAATAACATCAGTAACTTCAGCTGTATTATATGTACCTCTTAAAATTCCCATCACTCTCCTCTGAAGTCATAGAGTTACGCTTTTCATTAGGAAAGTAGAACAGCATTAGTTCAAGGAACTGTAGGAAGAAAGCATATTAGGGGATAAAACAAACAAACCAATCAAAACCCACTCCCAGCCCCCAAAACCAAAACCCAGACAAACCAAAATAAACAGATATACTGGCATTCTAATATGGACATTGTTTCTTTGTTCATATTATCAGGTTATTAAATAAATCTGAAACTTTGTTGCACACTTTTTGCCGAGGGCTTTAGTTGTTATATACATAAACTTCCTATTGTCTGGTTAAATTCATGGAGAAAGTAATGCGTCTGGCCACCAAAACGTCTGGCTTTCTACCAAGCAGGAAAAGGCAGGTGCATTCAGTATTTTCTGTAGTTAACTCTCAGATCAAGTACTCCTTTCTCCTTTCCATAACAGTGCATAGTGTAGCAACATTACAAACTTCTCTTTCTTTCTTTCTTGTAAATCAGACGGAAGGGAAGAGCACTTTCACTTCCTTTATAGGATGGAATGTGGTGTCACAGGGATTCCCCCTTGGTGAGTAAATCCTGATTTTCTTTTTCCTTCTGTGCTGTCAGCCAAATTCACACGTGCAATCAGTAAAATGACTGATTGCAAATTAGTATAGCTAAATTAGCCAAGGTATTTCAAAGGAGAAACCAACACATTGACATTCATTCAGTGCTGTTTATGATAGGTATATTTTCACATGGAACTGCATCACTGTGGAAATAAGTTGTGATTTTAATAGATTTTAAACATTTTTTACATAGAGTGCCTGCAGACCAGTTCAGCCCAATTTAAAATATGATGTCTTGGAAAAGCTATAGCCCCTGCTGTAATGCCTTAAGCTTTTTTTTACATTTATTCCAAGCAATGCTTCAGTCAGGTTCATAGTTATATTTTTGTGTGTTCTTCAAGCAGGTTTTTCTGGGTAATGCATAATGTAAATTTTGTGGAGTTCTGCAAGTTCATTGCAAGTGTCTTAGTGTTGAACTTGATTCTCTGCATAATAAAATACAGCACCTTATCATATGTTCATTTACTGACTTCAGTTATAGTTGATTCTGTTATGAAAAAAGTAAAATCTTAATGGAGGCTTGTTTTAATTGTCACTTACTTGAAACCTCAATTTTTTTTTATTTATTTTGAAACAGCTTTCATCGGGGCATAACAGCAAGGTTGGTTTTGTTTCATTCTTAGCATGGTCTCGTGCTGTGGTGTGTGCATGCAGAGGCTTTTTATTGTCTGAGGAATGAAATGCCATTTGAAACCTTGGCAAACTCAGCTCTTTGTATCTTAGAATTCTTCATTTGTTGCATATTTTTATCATCACTTATTTTGTATATCTCAGTTTTATAGCAGTTAAGCCCTGCATATGTATACTGTATCTCTCTTTAAAGTACCGAATTGGATTGATCAAAATAAAGCTATTTTGATTAAAAAGCTTCTTCTGGAAGCCAAACTTAACTTCAAAGTGGAGCATATTTGTAGGCAAATATTTCCAATAAATCACTTTGCACATTTTGCACATTCTTGGTGTATGCCCTGCAGACAAACTTGGCTTGCGTTTTATTTTCCCTGACACCTTTATTTACTATGCTAACAGGAAAATATTCCCTTATGTGTTGATCTGATTGTTTTTGTTAGTGCTTCATATAAGATTAGAAATTTATGATACAGCTGTTCATTAATGAAGGCTACATTGAAAGATTAAAAGTTTGATCAAGATTACATATAACTATCTACGTGTAAACCAGAATACCACAATTCAGTTTCCATACAAGTATCTGTAATATAAAAATAGCGAAGATATCCAAATAAAACTTTAACTGGACCACCATTTCAGTAACTGAAATATGTTATTAATTAATATAAGCCTCAGTGGCTGTCTTTGTATTTCAAATTGTTAATAATAGTTAGAAAAGGATTGCCGTAAAATGCTTGCTCAAGCTTGTAACCTCAGTGCTAAAACACTTCTTCAGTGGATTATTAGCTCAACAATGAATCTATATAATGAAAAGTGTTTTTTAATTGTGTAAGTACAATAACATTTATAGAAGTAATACTTTTATCTTAAGAGTTTATAGATGTATATGTATGCGGGCAGTTATTATTTTAAGATTAAAATATCCCCCTAAAGCATTTTTGCAATAATAGTGCATTGTTATCTTTAAGTTACTGTATCTGTGATATCAGTATTGGAAATTTAGTGCTTACTATGAGGGAGTAATTGTTTAGGGTAATCTGAATTATTTGAGTGAGACTCTACTAAAGGGACCAATTGAAAATTCAGCAAACTGTAAACTTAAACAAGAAAAATACATTAAGTTCTTGCTGGCTTGGAAAAAAAAAAAGCGTTAAAAACCAAACAACTTTACAAGGTGACTGGAAAATCATATATAATCAAACCCGTGAAGAGTCGAGGGGATCAGAAAGCCTGGAAGACAAAAGTAAAGAAGCCATATGATAGCATATGGCAATCTGTGCAGAGTTAAGTTTTAAAATAATATATGCAGAGTGCTCATGCATCGGCTGTCAAAGGAATTAAGCACTCAGACAAGTATACTTGTCTACTGATTACTTTGTATACAGTACACAAGTTAAAACATTGTTCATTTTGCAGTGACAGTTGCTGAAAAGCGTGCCATAAACAGCTGTACTGAGAGGCGTTTAGACCTTTTTCTTTTTTACAGCAAGAGCAAATTGCAGTTTGTCCTGGGATGCATTTTATGTTCCAAATGACTTAACCATAAGGAAGTCTTATTAAAACATTTAACATCCAGTTTTGTTCTTTTCAGAAGTCAGCCACTTAAGCAAACTTACTCATTTGCTACTTGTGACTTGTAACATCTTAAAGCCAAATATCAATAAGCTGATTCATTTTGAATAGTACTCTACTTAATGCTAAGTAACTGCAATTGTACAGCTGCTGGAATGAAAAAGGGATTAGTGGGGTAGGAGCCAATGCCAAATGCCAGTACACGCAAACTCTTGAGCTGTTTTGTTCCTTTAATAACTTAAAGGGAAGATACTATGAAATCCAACATGCTTTTCAGTTGAAACTCTCACAAACATTATATATTGGTAGTATGACCATTTGCATGGTCACAGCCCTTATGAAAGATTGATCCTAATGTTTTTCAATCAGAACATGGAGACAGAACTCATTACTTTATGAAACATTATAACATACGTGAAAGGTCATGATCCAAATAGACATTCCTTGAAAATTACAGTCAGGAGCTAATTCCTTAAACTTACATTTGTCTAAGGAAGTTGCTTTTGATGAACACTGTTTTTCCACACCAAATTTTTCTTCACTGGATAGCTGTTTTACATATACCCTGAAATAAGTTTGACTTAGTTTTGTAACAGTAGATTTTCTCACAGATATCAAAAATAATCATTAAAAGTTATATTATTTTTTTTTCCTTGTTCCTAAAATGTATAGAATTAATTTGCGGATGCCCAGAATATTTGGTAGTATTCTGATAGTATTTGAATTTAATTTTATGGAATAGCAAAGTAATTCTTCCTAACTGTTTAGAAGGGAAGTTGCTTGTTTTTAGCAAGGGGGAGGATATACGTAGATCCAGTAGTTTTCTAAACAGAGGAAGTACTTGGATTCACACTTCCTAAGTGTGTCTCAAGGTGGGTGAACCATAAACTGGAAAATTTGAAACATGAGTATTAAACCTTGAGCTTCTGAATTGTGTTGGGAAAAGTAACTTTTTTCTGTAACAGGCTGGTTTTCTGAATTCCTAGTCCGTGGTTGATGTCAGTGTACTGTATAAATTCTGCCGTAGTTTCACTTTCAACTGCCTCAAATGCCGTGTGATAAGTATTGAGCTTGGCATGCTTCTCCTTTTGTTGATTGGCTGGGCTGAAACAGAAGCATGGTGTGGTGGAATAGGGCGATACAGTAGTAAGGCATGCACATCACTTATATTAAAATGAATAATAAGCTTGTATATCCATTTAAGCATGCATCTGTGAAATATGTATTATTTGGACACAATAACAGTTCTTTTCAGTGGAGATTTTGTATCCATTAGTAGGTGTAATGGGAAAGGTACCCAAAGGCTGAGGAGTTTGAACACCTTGTTAAGTGTATACTGTAGAATATTGAAGTCCCTGTGTGTATTTTCTGCATTGTCTTAATTTGCTAATTAGTGTTTCAGTGTAAGAGAGTTTATCTGCAGAGGAATGCTTGGATTTTCACTCTGAATTCACACAGATTGAAGGATCACCTCATGTTTAAACAGCTCAGCGTATTCAGTGGTAGTAATAGTAAAGTGATACAAGATTTTATGTAGTGGATAATAGAATGGAAAAGCCTTACTCTTTGTTATTGACATACTTTGAAGAAGTTTAATTTAAAAATTTGATTCCTTGGTAATCTAGTCCGTACAGCTGAACATGGGAACTCAAGGCTTAGCATAATGAAATCACTTGTCAAATTCTGTAAAGAGCATTTTGGAGAGCATGGCTTGTAGCAAAAATGTTAGAAGTAATAATGGAATAATGTTAGAAAATAATTAGGTGAAAACACAGAAATTGTGTATCTTAATAAGGCCCATCTGAAGGACAGTCCATATGCCCTGAATCTGCATATTTACTGATTTGAGATGTGAAAGTTGTAATTTAAGTTATTATTCAGCTATGTAATCAGCCAAATTGTGAAACAATTCACATAATATTATTTCTGGAATCCAGTAGGATATTAAGGAAACTGCATCTTGCACAAAGGCTCTCGTGATACTATCTTCTAAGAGCAGAGTTCACTAAAGCTGGGAAAGCATTAATATTTAATTCACTTCTGCAGCATCACTGCATGTCTGGGGTAGCTTTGAAGGAAAAGACCAGCTGATTTCTATAGAAAGATTCTACTGCTTGCTTTTTTGTAATTGGAATGATTAAATATAAAATAAGACGGTCGTGTTCGTTATTGTTCTCCTTTTCTTCTCATTAGAAAAAACCACTCATAACTAATTTTCATGTGAAATCTTTCCCTCTGAATTCTGTCACACTTCATGCACAACTGCAAAAATACAAAGTCTTTTGAAATGAGCTAAGCTGTTTCAACTTCTCTTATCTCTGTTCAGTGGTTTCTAGAGTTGTACGGTATCGTACTGTGAGCTATCACAGTAGCTCAGTACTGTTTGGTTTTTACATCTTGGCTCCCTAATTTCAAATGAGATATTGAAAGTATTATCAGCACTATGCTGTATTTCTTGTTTGTTTCTTGACTTTTGTATAGTTGTCATAACTTGGCTGATACCAGCTTTTTTTAGCATTCTGTCGTATGCATGGTGTTGATGATGTCCTGGGTTCAGCATTGTGAATTTGTATGTGATATTAATCACAAGGCCTCATTACTCAGTGGTCAAGATTGTTCTGAAAGTACTTTCCAGTGTTGGCACTGTGTAGCTATTGGAGACAATAAGTAGAAACATACAGTGAAAGAAATGAATGCAGAAAATGTGATGTGTGTCATGAGTGGGCTGAGAGTTTTTGGCAGGCATAAAATTATATCAGCCTCTGTGTGTTTATATGTATTAAACAGGATAGGAATGATTTGTGGCAAATACAGATTGAAACAATGTAAGCCTGATTATATACTAAAACTGCAATGTTAAATTCTCACTGAACACTGACTACATTATTTCATAACTGCAGGCTTTGCAGTTAGTTCTGTGTATTTGCCAAAAGGTGACAAATCATTAGACTTAATCCATTTACTTGATTTCCTTGTCTTTGTAGGAAATAATTATTCCTGTGCCATATTATATTTGCAGCCACACCTCAAAATCCTTTTGTAAATGTTATTAGCTAGGGCAAAAAAGGATTTTACTGCAGTGAAAGTGCTTTTGTGGTTTTATGCAGTAGTCATGGTTAATCTCCTTCAATCAGAAATATGTTAGTTTTAGGCCATAGATTACTTGCTAGTCGGTATGAAGGGGTCTTTTTTAGTGTACAGTGAAAGAGTACTAGAATATATTTTAAGTGCTAGGATATTCTTTCTACTTTCTATAAAGCAGTTTTGTATACTCAGCCTTTGCAGTAATCCCTTATACTTAGTCCTGTCATCAAACTGAGTAAATTGAAACTGTGAGGATATTTTTTGTGATTTCTTTTAAAGATGTGTTTTGAGGAAGTTGTCACAGTTTTACTGTTGATTCTGCTTCTCATGCACATGAGAAGCAAAAGAAGTTACTGTACAACTCTGAATAGAACATTAACTGAGTATTTTTAATTAAAATGTCGCAAGTAAAAAATACTGCAGTTTTTTTCTAGATACACAGACTACTGAGAAACTAAATCTAAGGCACTTTTAGAGGTAAAATTCTTGAAAAACATAATTTGAACATACTCTATTTTACAAAAGCTTAATTCCCGTAAGGCACAGCAGTCAGGTGTAGTTGGTCTGATCCTTTTGGGCAGCCTTTGAATTGAATTGTAGTGATACTCGGTTTGTTCTGTAAGCAGCACATTCTCAGAATACCTTCATCTTTCCAGTGTATAGGGTGCTATGTGCAAGTTTGCATACACCTTCATATGACATTGTTCTCGTGAGTTTGTTTTCAGAGTTGAAAGCACCTTTACAAGAGTAGTGTGCTCTTGGTTGTGTGTAGTCTGTTCTTAGAGTTTATATTCCTCTGTGATGGTTGTTACCTGCTTTTACAGTAGCTTCTTAGGAGTTGGTTTTATTTGAGTGTAATCATACTGATGAAAATCAACACAAGCAGAAGCATGATAGGGTTAACAGTACAGAGTAAGAGAGGTTTGTGACTGTATTGGCGGTTGAGCGTCTGATGGTACTTGTGAACCTGAAAATCTTTAGCATGATAACATCAAAGCATTTTCCTGGGTGAATCTTTCTGGACTGTTTCAGAAACTTCATAAACAGATTCTGCTTACTAGTGCATTTCAGCAAGACCGTCCCAACATACAAATTGGTATCTTGCCAAACTTTGAAAAGGTAGATTTTTGAAGTGGGTGTCTCTGTTGCTAGTCAGGTTTTCTCTATTCACTACTTCTCTAATGATAAGGTAGGTGTTGGCTGGAAGAATGAAGATGCTGATTTTCTGAGTAACAAAATTTGATTCTGTCTTTCAAATTTGATTCTGTTTTTCAAATGCTGAGACCTAGCATTACTGTAGTGAAGTAATAACATCTCTATCACTTTATCCCAGTCTGTATTGTTCACTATGAGTATTGGTTGGGGGACTTACGCTGAAATGACTCTGAGTACACTTCCAAAATTGAAGCAGGTTGGAGTAAAAGGAACATGATGCATTACTCAGTGTATGACTGGTAATCATAATTGTGGGCTTCCTTAAATCCTAGAAATGTTTCAGTGTATGCTAACATATTTAAGTATAATCATTTAAGTGAGATGTAGTTAAATAGAGCACTAAACTTTCTAGATGTAATTTTGCAGGTTAGAGAGGGCATTTTTGTGTGTGTCATGCAAGGGCATAGTCATAGGTTCTTTAAGCAGCAGGCAAATAAGAGATGTTCCGGAAAATGGATACTTCAAGTTTTTTAATTGGTGTTTTCAGTTACAGCTCATTTGGGGGGGTAGAAAATTCACCAAGGCGTTTTGTCAAGGACTTAGTCTGAAATAAAATGTGGTGTGGTTGCTGTTACTGACTTCTGAGAACAAGAAAATATCTCTTAGGGTGAGAAAGCCACTTGTATGCAATTCAGTGAGAGAGCCGCTCATAAGCAGTTCAGGTGTGCTGGAACAGGTTGAATTCTATTATTCAGAATATAATTAATTTGAATACAGATTATGCATTAAAATGTATATAATAGAAGGAGCAGTTGCTCTCTGTAAACCTGAGAGCTCTGGAAACTTTCTCACTCATACTCCTAGAATGAGCATGATTTGCTCATTGTGGAAAGACACTGTGTGGTCCATGAGTGTTATAATGCAGGAATACTGTCTTCAGGGCTCCTTTCTTTTGAATGGAAGGCAGCAAAGATGCCTGAAGTATAATGCTGTAGCTCAGATGTTGTACTTAAATAGAATGAATCAGGTAGCAGGGGTTTTTGACTTGTCTGCCGGGTCTGTAAAATGTCTTGACTCCCAGATATCATGAGTAATTGTTTGGATGTTTTTTAAAAATAGCATGAATTTTTATCAACTTACTCTATTTTTTTTCTTTCTAAATGTGTTACCAGTTTATGGGAGCACTGTCTAATCTCTGGGTAACCTCGTGATTTAAGAATATAGCAAATGAAAATTCATAACTTCCATTCTATTAATTGGTTCTGACTTCCCTAAAATGATAACTTCTGCAAAAGCCTTTCAGTGTGTATTAAAAATAAATGTGTAATAGAAACGCTTCTCCATTTTTTTGCATTTAATTCTCAAATAACCTTGTGTTTTAATTTGAATACTTTTTAAATGCTTTGAATCCTATTAATATTAAACTAAGTAAATAGACAAGTAGATACTGCCTAGCAATGTCATTATGTTTATGGCTGCTAGTGTGGCAAATGAAGTAAAGCTATTTTCCTCCTGTAGCTTTAGTTTATAGGATGAAATTGTATAATGACTCATTTAGTCTTCTGGGTTACTTGTGGAATTACAGATAGAAAACTTTTGCATTGATTGGTTCAAGATCAAACTCAAGCTCTAATGTCAAATTGTTTGCATTTATTGCTGCAGAGCTTAGAGCTAAAAAAAGATACTGAATTGCATTTAGCACCTGTTCCTCAGCATCCAGTTCATTACAGTGAAATCGAAGATGACTGCTTCATTTGTTTTTCTTTCAGTTATAGCAAATACAATTTCTGTAACTGATTAATTCAAAATGATAAGCAAAATTGGCTGGAAGAAGGAAGGTAAATTAAAAACCACAGGGCATGCATGCGGAAGGTTCTTTAATAATAGGAGTTCTTGCCCAGCAAATACAGTATTTTAACCAAATGGGTGTGGGAGGTCAGACAGTGTGATCCTGTTCAGGAGTGTGATCTGTAAACGTGTATGATGGTTATGGTGAGTGAGGAGCAGTAGAAGGAGCAGTCATAAACTACTTTCAAATATATCCGTGATTAACAGCTTGTGTAAATTCCTATTGACTTGGTAACATTTGTCTCTTGTGAGTATATGACATATAGTGGAACTTTTTGCCCTTTGCATTTCAGTGATAGACGTTTGCTGCAACCTGCTCAGGTATGTGACATTCTCAAGGGAGTTATATTGGTCATCTGCTACTTCATGATGCACTATGTTGACTACTCTATGATGTACCATCTGATAAGGGGACAGTCTGTCATAAAGCTCTACATCATCTACAACATGCTTGAGGTAAGAATGTTGGCATCAGAATATCAAGCATGCTTTTTTTCTCAGACTATCTAGAACATTGTTGTATTACAATATTTGCACTTAGAATATGGCACATCTCGTTCTCACAAATGTGCACACACTCATACTGAGCCTAGATGCAGTGATATAGGCAAGTTTACGAAAAATAAATTTTGTAGATACTGCTTCACATTGTCTAATTTCTGGAGTATGTTAATTGGTTGAGTTGAATTGAAACTGCAAACTGGAAGTGAAAGAAGAAATGCTTTAAACTGAAATGCAGTAAGTGGAGTGAATGAGGTTTTGAAATTGAGAAGCGTAGAAACTGTTAATTTGAGATAGTGGTAATATCCTGAGAGAGAGGAGAGAAGGAAGATAGTAGAAGACATAGAATTTGTTTTTTAGTTCTTTATTATGGAAGTGTAGCTTCATTGTTTGCCAAGACACGTGTTACTGCTTTAACCCATCTCAGCCTGGGCTGGCAAACAAAGCCTGAGTACATAAACAGTAACTTGAGGTGAATATGGTGAAACAAGAAAACGAAACTCTGGTTTGGGAGGTAAGATAAAGAGAAATTCAGGGGAAATAAGGGGGAATCTTTCTGTTTTGTTAGTAATGTACAACATGAAATTTTTAATTGTATTTCAGTGATTCACAAAGTAAATAATGTTTTCATTGTTGCCATCTTATCTCTATCCTTCAAATATAGGACCTATTAGGAGTACAGCCTCTTAAATCAGAGCTTTGTACACAAGAGTTACTCTGCTAGGATTCTTGTATCTCTGAATAACATTAATCCTTGCTGTACCTTTGTTTGAAAATTGCTAAAATGAGGGTACAGTTTGTGCAAAATCCGAATATTTTGTCTGAAGACCTATGTTCTTTAAAATATGAATATATTGCAAAAGGAACACACTTCATTATCCTGAGTGAAATAAGTATACAAGCCACCTCAGTTGTTTATTCGTAGGGTTGTGTTTCCTTTGATTTTAGGTTTGCTGAAAAACATGGACTAAATATACTAAATATGTTCAAAATAATTATTTCTCTTTATTTCAAGACTCTTTCAAGTCACTTCTGTTAAAGCTTAGAAGGTACAGCGCTGTGTGCTTCCCACATAATTTGAGAGACTGCAGTGTTTGCTGTGAATTGGAAGCCATGTGCCATTCCATTTTGATTGAAGAGATTAATTTCTTTGCTGATATCTGGCAGAACCAAAAGTGTGTCTCAACTAAGAAGTGGGGGGTTGATTTTTTTGGGGGTGGGGGTGTTTGTGTGGGTTTTTTGGATGTTGGCTGGGGGGATGTTGTTTTGGTTTTTAGGAAAGACAGAAAGAAAGTCTGTTACCACTCAGTGTTACTAGAAACATTATATTAGATTTTGAAGTTGGAATCGGTATTTAATTTCCATGGTGTCTCATGAAACCCAACATGCCACGCAGAGGGCATGTCTTTTAAGGGGCTTTTTTTACCATGGTAAGTTGCAGCCGCAGTATCAGCAGAACATGTCACAGGATCCCACTAGTTGATAGTCAGCTTTCAACAGTTTGAATATTGTCTTGCTTAGACTGTTTCAGTGAATTTTGGTGTTAAGTCTTTACTACTAATGCAAGCAGTGCTTTTTAAGGAACTATTAAATATGCTTTTTTTAAAAAAAAAAAGTTGTAAACTTTACATTTTCACAAATTTTTAAAATAGGAAGATTTTTTAATTACTTTAATTCACTGAGCTGCAGAGATGTTTACAATGTCCTAATGTTTTCGGCTGTTGGAATGTCCAGGAAATGTTGTCCTGGACAGATACAATGAATGCGAAAACTTCAAATTCTGTGCTGAATGCTCCAGATAGACAGCCTCAGGGGAGCATTCAGCACCTTTGGCTTAAATGACACTTTTCTTTTTTAGATTCTGACCCACCGGCTCCTGCTCCTTGTGAAGCCCCAGTGTGCGTTACGCTGGTGACAGCACTCACCATGGAATTCTGCTGGAGCCTGGAGCCGGCATGTAGGGTTTAGGTAAGTCATATTTGGAAAAGCAAGCAGCAATATTGTGTGGTGGGTTTTAATATTTTTCTATCCTGTCAGCTAAGAAAAAAGCACTGTTTAAATACGAAGGAAAGCAAAGCCACCATTTTTATCTGTTAAACCCCTCACAATATTGTGAACAAAAGCTTACCAAACTCTTATGCATTCTGTAGTTGGTGCTACCACACCAGGTGTAGTTACTCAGTGGGTCATCACAATGAGCAGGACTCTAATAATGCAGACCACTGTCATTTACAAAACTTCAAAGCCGAAAACACTACCACTGTAAATATCTCTCAAAGTGATGGGTTTTTGAACTTCAGATTTATAATTCATCAGTTCATGGTTTTGTTCATTTTATTTTGTAGGTGATGGTTAAAGTGTAACGTATAGTAAAGCTTACTTGAGGCATCCAGTCAAAATTTGGTTAAATTCAACCTTCAAATTTTATGAAACTTAAATGGCTGTTGGCTTGAATAAGTTAAACTACATGACTTTTCTACCTTCAGGATTTTTGCATTTAGAACTCATAATTAACAAAGTCAGGAAATTATCCCAAATCTAGGTTTACTTACGTTGTCCCAGGAACATATTTTCTAGTTACAGTTCAGTATTTGCAGGTACATTGTGCACCTCCTTCTGTATTGTTGCATGTTTTTTTTAACGTGTCCAAAACTATTATCTTACAGGAAGATGCTAAAAGGAAATATCACTTGTCTTGATTAAGCAGAGATAATCAGTAGTATTTCTGTTTAGTTGAGTTAGTAAGCAATAAAGGATACCTCTTTTTTTTTTGAGCCAGATGTATTGTGACACCAAATTTAATTTTTGAAGTGCTGTTCTAGTTACCTGGTGCAGCTTAGTTTTAAAATTAGTTAACTGTAGTGTATAGGCAGAAAAGAAGTCTTTCCTTGTAACGATCTTCAGTTTTACATGCTTGCTGATGATGAAGTGTTGAGAACTGATGGAATCCGTGTGACCTTTCTTGCTGCAGTATTGAATTACAAGCTCAGATTGCTCTCCATGTTTTTCGTATCTTTAGAACCACTGCTGGGGGGAGGTTGGTTCTACTTGTGCATATGTTTTTTTGAGTTACACTTCAGATGCTTATATTTTTTTTTCACACTGATTTTCCCTTTTTAGCAGAATTTCTAGTCTGTCTTGATCACTTGATATTATGTTATAGTACTTTTGGTTTTGAATTCTGCTTTATGCAGAGGTTTGTGTTGAGTATATACTTTGTGCCAAGATGTAAGGAAACAGTACAGAATATATACTTCTATAGAAATAAATACTTTTCTATAATTTCAGTCCTTTTTGTACCTGTAAGCTGATGTTTCCTATGACACATATGAAATTCACTTTCCTTCCTTCTCCTCTCTCCCCCCACCATTAAACCCAGAGGAATGGAAAAAAAAAAATCAGGATAGTTTGTGGCAACACATATATTGCTTTAGCAAAGGCTGAACTTTGAACTGTACTTGGATGTCTTCCAGGGAAGCATCTAAGATAGCACTACATGGTTTTGTATTGTAAATACTGTTGAAAAGGGGATAGTAAATTTGAGAGGGAAAGTAAGCTGCTGAGTATACAAAAGGAGCAATATCAAATCCAAAAATGGAAACGGAATGGGCAAGAGATGAACGGTGATAAATATGGGAAACTTTTTTTAGGTGTGAGTTTTACTTGCAGTGGCATATTCAAGTGTTGGAGAGAAAAATACTGCTTTAAGGTAGTAAAACGTTTTTCTTGTTTAGGTGGCTGATCGTCTGTTTTCTTCATTTGGACAAGATATTTTGGACGCTCTTTACTGGACAGCTACAGAACCCAAGGAGAGAAAAAGAGCTCACATAGGTGTGATTCCTCACTTCTTGATGGCAGTGCTGTATGTCTGTATCCTTTTCTTCAATAAATTGCAAAATTTTCTAAATTAAATTACACAGTAATTGCTCTGTATTGTTTTATGTTAATATATTTGAGAAACTGATAGGATTCCTCAGTCAGTGTTCCTCTACTTTCACAGTAAAATTGCCAGTTCTACAGGCTTATAGAATTAATGGAAAAAACTTTTAACCTGCTTTTAAATTAAAACCTTCATAATGGTGTACTGCTGCAATAGTTGGCAGCTTTTTTAAATACCTAATGCATAGGAAAATGAAAACCATTAATTGGATAGTTCATGGAAATTTTCATTTCTGATTTGTATTTAAGTGTTTTGGGTCACAAGGTCTGGAAGAAAGCGGGTTTTTTTTATTTAGTGGAATGTTAAAAACACCTTGCTTGAAACATTTGCTTTCAATGAAGGGCATTTCAAGCCATGCATATTCAGGATGCAAATGGCTGTGAAGTAACCTTACAGTGAACTGATGAAGTAGAGATATGTACTCTGATAGATGTGGTGATGAATTCAGAATTCTTGTACTTCCCCTGTTTTCTCTGAAATCTTTATGCTAATTCTGGATCTTTATTTCAGATTTTTTTTTCCTTCTGGTTATGTTGCTGTTTCTCCTGACTAATGTCATTAGGTTCTTTTAGAACAAGAAAATTACCATAATTACTACATGCTACAGAGCCCTGTGGGTATGTTATGAAAGTTTAAGTGCTGTCTTGCTGTAAATCTAGTTGATAGGGAGATAGAAACTTTTTTGTTAAACTTTGGAAGCAAAATAGAAAATTTGAGGTTTGGTACTGTTGTACTGTAAGATGCTTCCTTAACCCTGCTATCTATAGTCCTGCATGCTATTCTCATAATGGTTCAAGCAACAACCCTTAATGTGGCCTTCAACTCCCACAATAAATCACTGCTTACCATCATGATGTCCAATAATGTAAGTATTATATAGCTACCCTGTTTTTTTTTAGCATCTTTCATCTTTGTGTATCATATGTCTATTTGCATATTATTTGTCTGATTTGTTTATATCAGTGTCTTATCAATAAAAATTAACTGGCTGTTTCTAAACATTGCAGTTCGTTGAAATAAAAGGAAGCGTTTTCAAGAAGTTTGAGAAGAACAATCTTTTTCAGATGTCAAATAGCGGTAGGTATAGCTATGCTAAGCAGGAGAAAATGTGAAGTGAGAGCCTGATTCTCTTAAATTACTCATGTATTTAATGTTGTTTTAAAAGAACTTTACCTTGGTGAATTTGAGTTGACTTGAATGCCTTTACTTCCCCTATTACCATGTGGTTCACTAGGATGAAACTGGGATTCCACTTCCACAAACACTGTTTCTTCTTAAATGGCTAGCTTTTATTTGAGGTTCTAAAGCATCCTATTGGCTCTGTGCTGAATTCATTATTAAATAGGAATCTTAGATTTGAGTTATGTTACTTACATTATCCATGCTTCAAAGTGTCTAAAGTAGTCTGTGCTTTTGAAAAGTTGAATTTGTAGTGTGCTGTGTTGACAGTGATCTCAGAATGCATGTTGTTTGGCAGTTGGGAGGATAGGTCTTGAAATATTTCCCCCATCCCTAAAAAGAACTGTAACGATGAAGTTGTTGGCTTATGAAGGATTTACCAGTGATGAGTATCTTTTGACATGCTGTCAAGACCCAGGCAAGTTGTGAATGCTCCATCCCTGCCGGTGTTCGAGGCCAGGTTGGACAGAGCCTTGGGTGACATGGTTTAGTGTGAGGTGTCCCTGCCCATGGCAAGGGGATTGGAACCAGATGATCTTAAGGTCCTTTCCAACCCTAACTATTCTGTGATTCTATAAGATAACAGTAGAGAGTACTTAGGAAACATACTATGCTTCTGGCACTCCTTACTTGTCTTGCTGCTTAGTATTAAATTTGGGAACTCTTATTCAGGGTGTCTTATGAGGAAAAGCAGCTATCCTTTCTAATACTTTTGTTTCTAGTACTTCTGTCAGCCATCTGAAATACTTGTTGAATTCTTGGTTTCAGAACTAATAGGAGAGATTGCACTTTAAGGTTGTTCTAGAGCTTCTTTGCTTGTAGTATTTTCTGATCTTTGAACATGCTTGTTTCTGTTACTTTGTGCATATGACTCTTCTGGTCAAAGCTATTTATACAGATAAGCAGGCAAAATAGAAAATATTTTTCAATTCCAACCACTGGTTTTTCAAACCAAAGAACTCAGATGTTCAGTAGGTTAAAAAAAAATATTAATAATGTAGCTGCTTATTTTAAAACCAGATTTTGGTTTGGATTTTGTCTGGAGTTAAACTTTTGGAAGACTTGTGCCGCGATTGAGAGATGGGACTCAGCTTGATGCAAGCAACATGTCGACTTTAATGGTTACACATATAGGCTTATATACCTTTTAAGACAAGTATGTGGATTAACTTCATTGGTGTTTCACAAATTTACAACCAAACATTCTACATTGATTGGTCGTTAACCTTAGTATCTATTCTACCCAAATAAGGAAATCATTGTTAACACACAGTCTCGGTAATTTACACCCAAATCGTGCAGCTGCTGCTAAGGTTTCTCTGTGTGGCTCCATCCTCTGCATTCTTCCCTTATCAGCAAGTCTTTATGGCCCCATCCTCAGCCATCCGCAGCATTCTTCACTTCCTTATCCATAAGTGTGTCTGGCTCCATCCTCAGCATCATTCATTTCCTTGTCAGCAGGTCCCAAGGCCTTCGGGTACTGCTTCACCAGGGTTTTCTGCGGACAAGTTTCAACACGTCCTGCTCCAGCAGCTCTGTCTGCACTCGGTGTTCTGCTCTGCTCTCTCAGGGCCGCTCCCACAACTTGTTTCAGGTTTTGAATTCTGGGTATTGATGGGATTTTTGTCTAATTGCAAACTGCAATACTATTACATGCAAATGTGAAATGGCAGTTGTTTTGTGATGCTTTGGATGAAAGACTATATACAAAAATCTTAAATATGTCAAATAACAGAAAAATAAGCACTGAATTTTCATCTACCCTCTGAGTTCTTAGAAAAACCCCAAAATAATCATCCCACTGGGTTGATAAGATGCTTATTCTATATTGAGTATGTATTTTTTGTCTCCAAGATTTAAATGCTTACTTTTTTAAATTATATGTATTTAAATTTACAGTGAGAACATCCAAAGGTGATATTTGCTAAAATACAGAAAACAGATGAGTTTTCTTAAATTTTCTCATTAATCACAGTACTTGCAGAAAATAGTTACAGGTATGCACCCAGCTCTCCTATTGAAAGGCGAGGCCTCTTTCTTGATTTAAATGTTGAAATAAATGAGGGACTGCTATTAGAAGTGGCTAGTAATTTCCTCCATAAAAAGCACCTGCAATAGTAGGCTAGAAGAAATGTGTATCAATATTTTATTACTAGACATGATTATTGAAGACCTGTAATAGCAATGTCAGGTCTCCCATTATTTTCCCTGGTGGAAAAAGTGATGACATTCGTTATACCATATGAGGATAGAAGTACATGAGTATATACACAGAAGAGTGCACAAAACAAGCTAATTTATTCCCTTCAAACTTTTCCCAGAACACTTCTCAGTATGGTTATAAATAGCAATGTTTTTCTTCTCATAGATAATGTAGACAGGTTTTTAGCGGAAGTTTTCACCTCTTTTAAACATACTTACTGTGTCACAGCTTCAGTATGAATGGATCAGTATTGCTTCAATTCATATATTCTGATAACTTTGTCATCCTTTAAATGTTTTATTTCCTGCTTCTGAAATGGTAGTGCATCTTGCATTGGCATACTACACTAATGCTATATCCTGTGCCCTGAGCTTCCAGTTAGCCTTCGGATTGTTGTGTGCAGCCTAGAACACAATATGCTACAACTGCGTGGCTGGACTGAAGTGCTAAAATAAAGCACTAAGTACAGTGCTTACCTGTATATATTCCCCTGTATATTTCCCACCTTTCTCTTGGTTTCTTCTAGCAGCTTTCTCAGGTCTGCAGTCTTTGCTGTTGGGCAACAATGCCAACAGCAGCTGATTAAACTTAGAGTGAATAGATGACCCTTTGCCCCACCTTTTCTGGGGCTCTTCCTGGAATATTATTGTTCTCTCAATCACATGGTTTAAATTCAGTGAAAAGGTACCAAATTGTGCTAAATACCATTAAATCATTTTCACTTGGCATTATGCTCAGCACTGGCTTGGGGATAGCAAGCAGATCTATGGTTATGCTATTTTTCCCAGTACTTCCAGCTCTTGAACTTAGTGCAGTGGAGTCAATGATCCTTCTCACCTTTGTATGGGCATTTAAAATTCTGATGTAACAGCTAATTGATTAAAACTTCAGGTTTAAAAGAACTGTGAATCATCTATATAAAATCTAATGGAACAGAATGTGCAATATACATTGGTTATAGTTATAAGAAAATCAAATCTGTTATCTTCCAGGTGCAAGAGGTCAAAAAGGATCTTGGGGTTTGTGTACCTGCTTGAGATTGCAGCTATGGAATCTGTGATTTCAAGCATATCAGCTCCAGCAGCTTTCATTTCTCAGCCGTAGCAAAACTACTTTCACGCTGTCGCCTGACTTTTACTAGGAAATTTATGTACACCCAGGCAATCTAAACACTGGCCATTGGAAAAGACTTCTATACAGAAGACAGAACCTTATATTTGTTGTAGCAGAAAGAAATGTTTCTTCACATTTAAATATTATATTCTCTTTTTGATATAGCTAGTTTTGTAGGGTTCAGGACTAGTGAATGAGGAGACTAAAATTATAAAGAGAAGCTCTTTCATCATATTGAAAGCCCAGCATGCTGCCTTCTTTTATGCTTCAAATGTCTTATTTTAATTTCAAGCTGTGCTTTAAACTAAATTTTTCACAAAACACAATTGTACATCATATGAAGTAGTACATTAGATGCAATGCATTGTGCTGTTAGCTTCAGTTGGCTGTTTGGCCTGATTATTCCTTGATTTTTTAAGTCTCTCATCTCAAAAAATTTAACATGTTTATTCTAAAGCTTTAGAAACATCAAGATTTTTTTCTTTAGACTGTCTTTTTTTTTTTCCTTAATTCTGTTTTTGTTTTGTTCCTGATTTAAAAGTCTCTCTTGGCTTTGATCAAAATACTGAAAAAAATATTTTTGCCTTTCGTCTCTGGAATTCACACTGCTTTCTCATATGGCTTTAGTTATTTTAATGCCATTCTTGTAATTCAGCTGTTTGTTTTAAGGATGAAGGATTTGGGAGCAGGAGTGCAGTTAAGATAGATCAGTGCCTCCTTGATGATTCCTTGTTCAGTCTTTGATCCTTTCTTGTGCTCTAGTCACTTGTTAAGAGGTAGTTGTCACTAAAGTATATTAGCATTTGCCTAGATGTAAACCATTTTTCACTTCTTACATGCTATGATTTATAATCAGCTTTTGATCTAAACATGAACACTCAGATTAACATGATCAAAATTATGTTTTCCTTCCTGATTATGGATTCCTACATGATGTGTCAAGGAATCTGGAAGGAAATTAATAGGTGCTCTAAAGACTATTTTCTACTTGGGCAAGTAGAAGTGCCACTTCTGGTTTGTTGTTCCTGGGGTCTCATTGCCTTTCTTGATAGCTACTGCTCCCAGATACCTAAACTCTTCAGAGTTCAGGTCCTGCCTGAATGGGTTCAGTAATCGATTGTGTGAGATGCTGACTAATTAATTATACTAGTCCATACTAGATGCAGAGTTGTCCTAGGATCATCCTGTATGTCCAGTCACATCCATTTCTATAGTCTTTTGCATGTGTTTTAATAGTGATGATACCCTGTGATACATCAGCGATTCAGCTTTCGGTCTCTGTTGGCCGTCTGTTCGGTCCTTTAAACTGAATGTCTGTGTTTGCCAGGATTTAGAGAAGGGCAGAATGTGTTATTAATATGGGCATAGAATTCCTTTTGAATTGGAATGGCAGGGTTGATGTAAATGGGGTGAAAAATATTGAAAATCTGACTTGGCTAAGTACAGTCCTTTTTTGGACTTTACTGCACAGAACCACTAGGAAAAAAGTGCATTTTTAATTGGCTTTAGGTCTAAGTACCATTGGTTGTTTTGAATATCTTGGAGCCTTTTTTGTCCTTTTCCATAAGGGTGGGAAATGAAATGAATTTCTGAATCATTTGCATTTATTGTTGAAGCTGCTGTAAAATGCCCTTTCTCCTGTGCTTGAGTCTCTGACAATCAGTTGATAAGAGAGATGCGGATGAGGAAGAGCAGCCTCACTCATTCCTCTCACTCCCAGCAGACTTGAACAGCTGTGGCAGCAGAGATAACAGATTAGAAGGGAGGCCAGTAAGAACAGGAAAAATAAGCAGAGGGGAAATACAGGTGTCAACCTATCATCCAGTCCCAGAAATTAGCGGGGGGAGAATTTTTACGGAAGTTTATTTGTACAGTGTAAGCGGAAATTTAAGGCCAAAGATTTCCCTTCTCAGTTTAATCCTGATGACTAGTGAGGTAACATATTCTGAGCAGGTAATAAATGTCTGAAGGATTTGTTTGAGACATGGTCTAATGTTCAGGCCTGAATTATGGTCTTTACTTCCCAGGGAGGCCTGTGCAGATAGAAATTCTCAAGTGCGATCGGAAGCACTGAAGATGGGATATGTTTATTGTTTTACTCATTGATGATCATTGATGATGATCATGGCAGTGTGGGAAATACAAGATGAAACCTTTTTGAGATTTTGGGCAAAAGTCTGAAAAGTTAGTGATTATTTTCAAATCGTCACTGGGTATGATAGAGAATACAGATCAAGGAATGCTGGACTGCATATTAATCTGTTGGTGACAGCACCGATATCTCATAACTAGCTTTATCAGAAAATACTGTATTCTGGTAGTTGGACAGTATTTGATGATTTCAGAAGCGTAGAAGAGTGTACTTGACTTGTTGGAGTGTTACTGGCAGGTTAGGACTTCACCTGTGTCCTGTTTTCTCTGATATTTCGAATTATCTTACCAAAGGATTTCTTTGTATCTTCCCTAATACATATGCTACCTGTTCTGTTTTGGAAACTTGTGTTTCCTTTGACCTTTTCCCAGCCCATACTACGAGATGAGTTTATGTACCCTATAATATGCCTTTTAACATGTGTGCATGCTTTCTCATTCTGACTGAATTCTCCATGCTTTTTGTTCTCCTCTCCTGGAGGAGTAGTTTTTTTTCTTTTTGTACCGTTCCTTCAGGCTGGCCAGTATTTGGAAACTTGTTTTTTAAAATTAGGGATATTCTTATAGTAGAATATAGTGACGGCAGTTTGTGTGCTTTTTAATACGTTAAAAAGCGTGATCCTTCCTGGAGCAAGATGTATGGGTTGTTTCTGGAGATAGGGTACCAAAGGAGAAAAAAAGGCTTTGCCTGTTCTGGGAAGTCAAGTCATAGGACTCACTTTCAAGTTGGACTTCTTTTGTGTTACACTTCTTACGGTTTTCATAACTAAGCTAATGTATCCTGCTGTTCCTTTTAAAGGTGGCACTGTGAAAGACTAGTAGAAACCTAACTAAGCTGTAGTAGTTGTCTTGAAATACCTTCCCCGACCCTGCTATTGGATCCAGTGCAGTTTGGATATCTGCAATCTGTAGAAAACAAAATTTGCCTTGCTAGTAACTTGAAGTGGCAGGCAGGTGTATTGTCTCCATTTTTGCACCAGGAGGTGCTGGTTCTTTTTGAATCGCACAAGAAATACGCAAACTTTATCAAGAAAGATGAGTATTTTATTAATGCATTAGAAAAGGTGATAGCAAGTCACAACTTAAGTCCCTTCTGATGCTGGGGAACCCGAGTTGATGCAGCATCAGATGAACCTCCACTCAGGCCACAGCACAGTGCAGAGATTCTGTTCATAGTGAGGCTCTCATCATCCCCTCCCCTGAAATCTGATCAAATAATTTAAGGAAGACTTAATAAATGATAGAACTCAGCATGATTAGATATCTGTGTGTGCAAATAAATGTTTCTTTGGAGTTGACAGCTTTTCTTTTTTATTTTTTTTTTTTTTTAACTAGACATAAAGGAGAGGTTCACCAACTACGTGCTGCTGTTAATTGTATGTCTAAGAAATATGGAACAGTTCTCATGGAATCCAGGTGAGTAAACTAGTAGAAAAAATTAATACAGAATGACAAATTCCTGTGCTGTCCGCAGTGGTATCTTTCGATTCATTCATCAATCTGAAAGATAACTAAGACATTTAATCAAGGAAACTTAATTTGACATATTCCTTAGATTCTCACTTTTCTATTTCTGGCTTTCACACAAGAATGACTTGCTCCTTTCTGTCAGAAGTATATAGTGCTACAAACTTACTAGTTATGTTTCAAGTAGCATCTTGAATGATTTCTTCCCAGCTCTTCCATTTCCTTGGTGTATGTTGAGGATGAAGGGTCCCCTAGAGAATTTGATTTTGTGAGGCTAATGGAATAGAAATTTGATAGATTATGTAAAAAATTCTATTCATAATTTAATATTGATTATACTTAAGATTTTATATTGAGTACATATTGAGTAAAATTTAGTTTTTATTAAATATCTGGTTTAACAGTTTTAAGACCTTATCTGTGTACTGTATATTACATGAATGTTACTAGGCTACATAAATTTTACCTTAAGCATCTAAACCACAGGTGCTCTGCTTTATACATACTGAACATCTACTATCTATTAACATACAAAGGTTGTCTTCCTAGCAGAGACTAAACTTCACAAAATAAGAGCTTTAAAACCTGATCCTAGCTGTGGTGTGATTGTATAGTACTGATAGGTTTCTGGAACAGCAGTGGAGTAAGTGAGAACTTGCACACTGCATGCTGAGTGGTGATGTAAGGTTAGAGACTCTTCAGACTCTTGAGGGCTTTTGACTATTGAGCGGAATTGTTACAATTTTTATTCTGTATACTGGCATCATATTAAATAGCCTAACTCGTTTCTTCTCAACCTTCAGATCATCTTTGGGTGTTATTCCCAGATGTTTGCATGGTGGTTGCTTCAGAAATTGCGGTGGATATTGTGAAACATGCCTTTATAACAAAATTCAATGACATCACAGCTGATGTAGGTATCCTGTTTGGAATTCTGAGTGCTATTTTAAGTTGTAGTTTATTTTGTTAATGTGAGGGGTTTTTAATATTGAAGTTTATTCCAGTGCAGAAAATGTAAAAATTATTTTCAGATATAGGATATTTTTTGGGAAGGCTTGGTAACTTCCTGATGCAGTATACTTCTGAGGATCTTTATAATGTGGAACAAACACCTCTGCTTCTAAGTTAGCAGTTCCAGATCCATAAATTACTGAAAGTGTTGCATAACAGTTCACATAATTACTACAGTCCACATAACTGGCAGATCATTTTGTGAAGTGATAACTAGTCAAATTGACAGAAAGTTACTTGTTCTACAAATATAGACGGAGCTTGTACCTTTTCCTGTCAGAATGGATTGTAGGTTAAAATTCAGGGTTTAGGAAAAACATTTTGTGAGGCTGCTGAACCTCTGTTGTTGCATGTGTGTTAAAGGTGGAATCTGAGATCAGAGATACGTTTCCACTGTCCCTGGAGCACTAATATGAAATAGGTTATGTTTGTTACCCACTCCTGAAAATTCTTAGGCCATATGTATTATGCAGTCCTGCTTTTAAAGGAGTAGAGAGGTTACTTTTTATGTGTTACGGCGTGATACACTGGTCACTTGTCTTACATGTTGTGTGAGTTCAAATGTACTTGATAAATTTGTGTAGTGATGAGCTAGCAGTTTTTCACTTTAAAAACCTCGTTTGAGGAAATGAGATCAGAACTTGTAAGTGCTATCTTTTCCAGTATCTCTAAAGTAACTACATTGTTCAGTGTAGAAACAAGTTTAATGGATGTACTTAATAAGCTCCCTTATGCCAGAGGCATTTATGCATGCCCTACTTTCATATAGAGAGTGTGGAAAAGAGCAGTAATGAAGTCACGATAGCCAAGAGCGTAGCATGCTTCAGTGTGCTGAAACAGCTGGAGAATGGGGCTCATGAGTGACAATTTTGCAAGATTTATTCAACAAATGTATTTTTTGTAAGAAGTCCTAAAGATTTACGATTGCTAGGTCAGACTTTTTCAGAAGTTTTGAACACCTGCAGTGCAGCTGCCCTACCACTTATCCTTAAAATAGATGCTTTTATGTCTTAATATGCAGAACTGTTTTAAAGAGAAAGATAAGCTACATTTATCTTCTGATGCAGCTTCCTTGCTTCACAGGATCACTTGCTTAGTATATAAATAAGCTTTCATTTGTTTAATTCTATCCCAGTCCTACCTTTCACGTAGCTTAAAAATAATTATGAAATGTAAGGAAAAAGTATACGTGGTTTCTCTTACTTTGTGTTTCTGATGATCCTCAAGTTTAGTAAGTGCTTTATAAAGTCTCATTCAATTCTTAAAACATAGCATAGTGTTGGTTGTTTGTTGTATATATACGCAAGTTACCTTATTATGGAAAGATAGGCTCATCTGTTGAAGGGTGTAGTTAGACCTAAGAAAAACTGGCTTGGACTACTTAAGCCTAGCATAGATTTATTTTATTAATAGCTCTGTTGCTTCTATAATGTAATAACAAATGAATCACACATCCGATGTGCTGGATTTTTTCCAGGTCTACAGTGAATACAGAGCCAGCCTTGCATTTGACCTTGTTAGCAGTCGACAGAAAAATGTAAGCCTCAAAATAAAGGCATCTTGTGTTAACTAACATAATTGTTACAGCAGGGATCATAGAATATGATACTGGATACTGGAACAAATACTTAAAGACATACAGAACTGTTACACTCCTACAGCGCTGAAATTCTACTCTGCTTTTTAATCAGAGATAACAGGATATATTCTTATTTTTATCCAGTTGTTAAGGTCACTTCAGGCTTTATTTGATATGTTGTTGTGAAGTCTTTTCCAAATACACTTATAGTCAGGGGGTGGTTGTACCAACTTCAACATTTTTGAGATATACAGGAAGTAATTCAGCTTAACAAGAAGTCATTGAGATAATTTTCAGTTGCTGTTCTTTTTTGCTTTATTTTAACTGGTTTGGAACAAAATACAGGATTCATCAGGAATTTATATAATTTCTTTACTGTGTGTGCAGATGTATAGGGATGTTTTTACTTTGCATGTTACTGTTGTGACATAGGTATTTATAAAGCATGCAAACTGCTTGTGTTTTTCATTAGTACTGGTTTTTGGAAGACTATTTACAGTACACCTTTCCTGATGAGTCTGTTAACTATTAGTGAGTGCTCTGGATAAGTGCTCTACCTATTAAATGGACTTTATAATTTATGTACTTTGCTTGGGAATGTTTAATAGCTATTGCTAGGAATGAAGCAGTTATACTTCATAAAGGAGTTAGGCACCTTCAGTTACAGATAATTTGTACATTTCTCAAAACTCCATTCCTTTCCCTAGGAATCTTCTGTGGAAAATAAGTTAGCATCATATAGCCACTAACTTTGGCATGACTTTTAATACTACATGAAAGCTGTTATGCAAAGTAGTTGTGTTTTGGAAGTTCAAATATAAGCATATTTTCAAAATTACTCTAACACAATTATCCTGAGGCTAATTGTAGATGCCCATAGAATGATTTAAAATCACTAGCATGATGGATAATTGTTCTTTTATCCTTGTTATGGGTTTTTCTGTACAGTATTTGAGGATCAAAGTCAAATTAATACAAAAAGGTCTCTAAGCTAGTAATAATGTGCCCATGAAATACCATGGTGCATTTGGATTCAGTGTCCTAATTGCTCTCGATTTAGAGATTTATATTATACTCCAGTTGCTCTTGGTTTAGAATGCTGAAGCTAATCTTGCTGGTCATGGTAGTATTACATTTTTCTCTGAGAGTACAGATAACTGCATTTGGATTTCAGAATGTGAATAGGTGCACATTATACTGGTACAGTGTTTGTTAGCAGAGATTGATTCTTATCTAGAGAGTGTGCCAAGCTAAAATAAGTTCATTCTTTTGCATAAATAGTTCTTTCTCCCTCTTTTTTCTAGGCATATACAGATTATAGTGATTCAGTTTCCAGAAGGATGGGCTTCATTCCTCTTCCACTGGCTGTTTTAGTAAGTTGTGGCTTTCCTATAAGTTTTCTGTCAATAAGATCTCACGTTGAGAATATATGCTTGTGAAGTAGCTCATTTTGGTGTTTTGAGGACAGAATGATCATGTTAAGTCATGGAAATGGTGCTGCAAGGTTGAGTTAGCATTCAGTAGAATCTGTATCACATATTAATTGTGACTTCATGAATATGTTACTGTTTATCATCCCTTCATAGAAAATCAAATATATTTTAATTTTATAGAATTTACAAGCGCTTGGATTGTAGCAGTGGAGCTAAACTACATCTGTGTTTATTAAACATTTATTCCTTTTGGCAATTACCCTGTTCATTCATTCAGAAGAGTCAAAGCAGCTGGTTGCCAGAAGGTTAGCAGTAGTGTACTAGTTTTTTTAGGTTTTTCATGGGAGTCCTCATGGTTTTCCCTGTAATGATATGCTTAATGATTAAGTTTTCTTTTGTGTGAGTGAGCTGTGTGGTGGTTAGTCGCTTGCCAGGTTAAACCATGACAATATGGGGCACTGAGCTTTCGAGCTGTTGTGAAATACATGATTCTGAAATAGTTAACCCTGTTACGTGGACATGCTGCTGTAAAATGAATCACTTCATTATTGGAATTGTGTCCACATACTGTCTGTTCTGAATTAACTATTGCAGAATGTTTTGTATAAATAGCTGGTCTGACTTTCCACATGCACACATGCAGACAAGCAGTAGTTACCTTAACACTGAGGATGTGCCCTTGCTTTGCCAGCCAGGATGGTAACTCATCATTTTTCTGGAAGAGTATCAATATGAATTAACTTAAATGTAATTTTTTTCCATAGAGATGGGGAAAAATATCATTGGCAGACTCTGCCTAGTTTTATATAGGATTAAAAAAAAAAAACCAAACCAAAAAACCAGCACCAAAAAATAAACCAGCTGGGATCATATTCATGATTGCTTTTATAACTAGCAAAGTACATCCAGTGAGAATTGGATTGAAATGCTTTTTTCAATTAAATTGTGTGCTGATATGATGTCCCTGAGACTAATAGCTTTAAAACAAACTGAAGTGCTTTGCTAGCTTGGAACCCTAACTGTGAAATACTGAAGTAAACCTGAGGTTTCAGGATCATTTGTTACTGATTCATATATTCATATTTGTTACTGGGATTCATATACCTAGCCCACAAAGCGATTTTGTGTTCAAAATGTTAGCATAGTGTGAAACACTGATTCTGTTTTACTGCATCAGCATCTCTTGACATTTTCCACAAAAACTGTTAATTCAGCTTCCAGCCCTTGTGGTTTTGCTCAGTATTTTACTTAAGCATCAGTGGAGAAATAAACATTACCAGACTGTAGCTTTGGCAAAGTTGCAGATAAGTGCTAGTGTAATACTTACTCAAACCAAAACCCTGAATAGTTAGCACTACCGGGGGGACATTAGAATAAATTTCTGTTAATGTAAATAATTCTACTTCTGTCTTGAATTTACCAAATAAACAAGGTCTGTTAAAATATTCGAGTAATGATCGTGTGCTGTGTGTTTTAACTGTTTAACTTTTGTCTTTAAAACAGCTCATCAGAGTCGTAACAAGCTCAATAAAAGTACAGGGAGTCTTAGCTTATGTTTGTGTTGTGCTGTTCTACTGTGGGTAAGTAAATACAATTGAAGTGTATTTATCGTTACCTGATCAAATAGGTGAAAAAAGCTTCTTTTGGTATGTCTAGATGTAAGTGTAGACACAGTTTATGGTCAGTAGAACATAAATGTAGAACGTTCTTATAAACTGAAATTGAGAGTGCAGATTGGTCCCTAAGTGCTGTAACTGCATTGGGGGATCATAGCCCACAATAAGTAACTTCAGTAATGAAAATAACTAATTCAATTTTAATTGAACAAATTTGACAGACAAGCACCATACCTCTGCATAAAAGGGGAAATTGAATTCTAAGGAATTAAAATTTCTGTGAAAAGAATGAAAAATTCAGTCTGTCAGCAAAAATAAGCAGTAAGTACTGCAAGCAGATCATGAATTCTCTCTGGTGGCTGAATGTGAGATTTCTTCCTGTTAGGAAACTGCTATATAAGAAAAAAAAGTAAATGCAAGCTCACCTTTCTGGGAAGGATGGGGTCTGTAAGTAATCTTAGGAAATAGAATCATAGAATCAGGGAATGGGCTGGGTTGAGAGGGACCTTAAAGATCATACGCTGCGATTGAGAGACGGGACTCAGCTTGATGCAAGCAACGTGTCGACTTTAATGGTTACACATATAGGCTTATATACTTTTTAAGACAAGTATATGGGTTAACTTCATTGGTGTTTCACAACTTTTCAACCAAACATTCTACATTGATTGGTCATTCACCTTAGTATCTATTCTACCGAAATAAGGAAATCATTGTTAACACACAGTTTCAGTCTTTTCCACCCAAATCGTGCAGCTGCTGCTAAGGTTTCTCTGTGTGGCTCCATCCTCTGCATTCTTTCCTTATCAGCCAGTCTGCATGGCCCCATCCTCAGCATCATTCATTTCCTTATCAGCAGGTCCCAAGGCCTTCGGGTACTGCTTCACCAGGGTTTTCTGCCAACAAGTTCCAACACGTCCTGCTCCAGCAGCTCCGTCTGTTCTCCCAAGGCCGTTCCTACAATCATATAGTTACAACCCCCCTGCCATGGGCAGGGACAGCTTCCACTAGACCAGGTTGCTCAAAGTCCCGTTCAGTCTGGCCTTGAATGTTCTCTGGCAATTTGTTTTCCAAAACCAATCATTTGCAAGTATCCTTTCACTGCCGCATCAGTTTATACTTGTGTTATCCTGAACTACTCATCAGTCAAAGCATACTTGAAATGCATTTAGTTGCACTTTAAATCCAGTCTAATTTGCCTGTCCTGAGGCACTTGCTGTACACTATATAGGAATGACTAGTTTCTAGGAAAGCTGCATACTGAACTGTGTTAGCTTTTGTTGTCTCTCAGTACTTGTTGATACTGGAGTTCTCCTAAAATTGATCATAAAGAATTAAGTGTTTCAAGTTGCTGCAGCACAGAGAACCCCCCTGGGGTATTGTGGGAATATCTCTTCCAGTGTCCTACCAAGTTGTGTATGTAAATAAAGGCAGCAAGATGGAAAGTAGAACACTTCTAGGTCTGAGGTAGTGGTCCAGCATGTACACTGGAAAAGAGAAGGCTGCTAGTTTACAGTATCTTATGAAGAGGATGGGATTACTACACAGCTTTTATGAATAGTTAGACTCATATCTCTAATCTGACCTTGATCTGCAAAGAATGCAGAGGTTGGTCTGGTGTGTCTAGCCCACGTCAGTGTAGAGGCACATCTCTTTAGTGTTGGATACTAGGACTTTCGGATATTGCATATAGGCCAAATATTAACATTAGTTATATTCTCTCCACCATACTTTGATTCCTTTCCCAGCATACCACGTGCTGTGCCTGTGTTCTCTCTAAAGCCCGCTCTGTGTAATAAGAAACACTAGACAATGTGACTTTGGTTCACATTGTCTTTCTGCTCCTTCCTCTGTGCTGACTTTTCCAGCATCAAAGTACTCTACCTCTGAACCTGCTACTGCATGATTCCTCACTAGCAGTGTTTTGTGGGAGGCATTTGGCCACCTAAATAGCTGTATCAAGCACTTTTTATCTTGTTTATTCACTATTTCTTTACACAGTGTGAAATGGTCACTACATCAGACAGGAATAATCTGCCACTGCCAAAGCTGTGCTGTGGTATACCAAGCTCAGCACCTTCATTCTGCTCAGTGGCTTTTCCTTTTTCCCAACATATATTTCCCTGCATCTACTATTCCACTGCTTCAGTCCAGTTCTGTTTCTGACTTGGAGGATAGAGGGCAGGAAGAAGTAATGTGATTAACAGGAAGGATTAAGTGCTGTTCTTTGAAGGCTTAGGTCACAAGAATTAAATACATTTTGGTCTATTTTGTCTAAATTGAAAATTGAGAACAGATTTTACTGTAATAGTGTGTAATAGTTACAGGATTCTGAACAACTGCAGACTTACATTGTTGTTAGTAATTTGAGCCTGGTGTGGACTGGCAGAAAAGAATAAAGGAGAATCACTAGAAACTCTTGCGTAATTTTCCATGAAAAGCTGGAACTGATACAGTAAAGTGTTGATTTGCGGCCTTTTCAGCTTCTGATCTTATAAAATCAGGGTCAAATCATGCTGTAAACACCTATTCTCTTGGAGCAAAAGCATAAAAAGTGTAGAAACATGACATAAAAAGTGCAGGGGGAAAAGAAAAAAAAATCCCAAACCTCTAAAACGTATTGGAAATGGAGAAGAGCTTCTGAACTCTCAGAAACAAAATCTGTCCTGATAACCTAATAAAATTGTAGAGAACCACAGCTTTAAACTTCTATAAAATTATATCATCTTTGTAGTTGCTTGGATACTGAAATGTTGGTTTCTTCTGAGTCCAGAGTGTGGTCTGCTCTGCTCATTCTTCCATATCTCTAAATTTCTTCTGCATGTAAATGTATTGCATAAAATTCCCTTGAAAGTGTGGAGTACTTTAGTTTTCTGGTTTGACAAATTCTGGTCACATTAATGCAGTGAGAAATAGTGAAGCTGCTACTGAATTGTACTTGGGTCACTTTGTAATTAAACAGTTAGACCCATTTCATGAATCTGTGAATGTTCACTTCAAGTCTTCTTTTTAGGCAGTTAGTGTTATACATAATAAACAGAATTTCAGAGTGGGAAATGAATTTAAAGTCTGCATTTGGTTCAATTCTGTCACATAGGTTGATTCGTGTAGACAACAATTGTATTCATCCTACAGATAATAGATTGCTATTTCCTTGTTCTATTGTGAGCCTTCGCCTTCTTCACCTCTGCTTTCACCTCTGGAATGGACATTACTCTGCATGTCATGTAATACTAGTAATGGAACATAGATGTTGCAAAGCTCATTTGAGTTATAAATCTAAAAGCACTTGATGGTAGATGAGACCTTCCTTTTCTTCAAATGAGAAGACAGCTATAAATGGGACTTTCAATGATCTGCTGAAGTTTGTGTTGCAGATTAGTGATAGTAGAAAAAGAGTCATCCATCAACTGGTCTGTGCTGTGATGGTAATGCAGTGCTGCCTGTTTGGATTTGCTGATTTTTATTCACCTTCTTTTGCAATGTGAAAAAGGACTCTTTATGATTAGCCTGTAATTTGCGAAAACCTTCTGAAAAAAAACCAAACCCAAAACATTAAGCATTGTATCCAAAACAAATTATTAGGAAAAGGAAATTACCTTTTGATCTTGCTGTAGAAGGGATTTAGTTTGTTAGTTAATCCTTCCAAGACAGCAGTAACCATATGCAATTATTTTAATATAAATAATTGCAGTCTGAATAATATGCAGTTATTTTAATATGCTAATGCAAATATGTAAACAAATCCTTTTTTTCAGGTTAATATCCCTGAAAGTCCTTAACAGTATTGTATTGCTGGGGAAATCATGTCAATATGTAAAGGAGGCAAAAATGGAGGAGAAATTATTCAATCCTGTCCTGACTGCCACCCCAGGGAAGCCAGCCGGCAAACAGCAAAGCACGTTTAAATCTACCCAAGGTAAGGCTAACTGCCTTGTTATGTTTTCAGCTGAAATAGCTTTCAGACAAAATTTAGTATTAAACCAGATGTAGGATATCGTTTGCTGCACAGTAATGCTGTTGCTGGACCTTAATTGTACCATATCACGGCTGTGAACACAACCCTGTAAATGTAATAAAATTTATTGCTTTTAGTCCACGCATCATCTTTTGGTTATAAATACTCATCTCTCTGATAAAATCCTACCCTGATATGTGGAGGTGATAGAAACATCAAAACACCCACATGCTTTTGTTTGAAAATCATAATCATAGAACGGTTTGGGTTGGAATGGACCTTTAAAGATCATCTAATCCTCTGTCACCTCACTACACGAATCAGCGCTGAAGTTTAATCAGGAAGCAGTCATGCATTTCGTCTGGAAATTAATGTAAAATGTGGCACACAATAGGTATACTTAACCTGTAGCTGTCATGAACACATTAACAAAAACCTTTGTGAAATCCAAATAGGTATTTCAGCTGGTCCGCTTGCTTAATTTCAAGTTCATGCAATGTGGTTTTCTCATATAGGTCTTCAGCATTAGCGGTTAATATATAACTACAACAGGGCATTATTCTGTTCTTGTGACACATTATAGAAGGAAACAGAAAACTTCATTGTTCCAGTCAACTGAATTGGATTGTATATCTTCCTCTGTGAAGAGCTCAATGACAGCCCCAGAAAACTTAACAGTGGGGCTTTTATTGTGTTCACTCTATTGCTTGCCAAAGACTTGAAAAGCTGAAATGTAAAGTGCTTATTAGTCATGATAGTGCCTCACCAGCAGTAGTAGAATTCAGAATCTGCCAGTGTTTCAGTCATAAATCTCTGTATCTCACCTATGTCAAATCACAGGCAGAAACTTGGTGTGGACCTTTATTTTTAAATAGTCAAATTCACAGAGTTGCTTCATTTCGTGATGAAAGAATGTAATATGAATTGGTCTGAATGGCTTTTACATTTCATTAAACAACTGTCATAATGATAATACTACACTTGAATATGACACTTAATAAGTTGTACTTAGATTAACCCTTAAACTTACAATAAATAAGTCCTGAAGACTATTTTTAGCTGAAGCAGCAGCAATTTTGCCACATCAGTCAGCAGAGATGTTTTTTCCACAAATGGAAAGATTTTGATTGAAAGTAGCTATCAAAAAGCTTCTCCTGACTTTTAGAATATTCTTAACTTTCATTGGTGATGAAAAAGCTCAATTTTGAGGGGGTTATACCTTTTAACAGCTCCTTATTTATTAGAAACCTCAATTGTGTGAAAGACTGATTTTACCTTACCCAGCTTCTCTGTGTTTGCACTATTACTGCAGATCTCTGCAATACTGGTTAATCCCTGTTGCCCCACTTACCATGTTTTTTTCAATATAATCCATCTCTTTTTCAATCAACCCATCTCTTACCTAGTGTGAGGGTGAGGGAATTAACCCAGTCTACTTTCTGTCAGCTTATAATGTAAGTCAGTTCATTTTCCTTAGAGTTTCCACCTTGACCACGGACACAGTTTAAAATTTTGAAGGATAAAATCTTGTACTTGCTGTTGAAGGGTGGAAGTCCTAAAGGCTGGTAATCATTTATAAGCTGAGCAGCTCTCTGGAAGCTGCTGAGTTAGAAAATACCTTTGTAATGAAGTTCTATAATTAGCATTACTTGTCTTCTTTCTTAGTGCGAGTTTTGTACCTTTATCTTGCATAAGACTGTGGGGAGTAATCCATGTACCTTCAAGGAGTAGTTGGTATACACTGAAGAGATGCTATACAGAGAGAAGTTTTTGTAGTAATTTGGGTAGTGCTGCCATTCTGACAAATAATGTTCTCTTGGCGTGGTCTGCAGTACTCTCCACATTGGGCAAATCTGTTCAGATTCATTTAGAAACAATAACTTGGTCTTTATGAGGAAATAATAAATAAGAAAAAATTACTTCCTTGTTGTTGTGCATTTTAATTTTTTAAATGTTTTAATGAAATGTGGAAATAATACATGGATATTACTTACAAATATCTTCAGTTAATGGAGCTGGTGTTCAATTCCACTGAAGTAAGAGGCAGGAATAAAAGTAGATATCTTTAATAGAACAGCTTTAGGAGCCAGTGCTATTAAAGTGTGTGGCAGTGCATGAGTAATTTATTAGCTATCCCTAGAGAAGACAGGTTTATTGTGCTTATGTAGAAGATTAGACACATCTAGTTCCCAGTACAGAGTTTCCTTTTCTTCATTTCATTAGAAAATATTTGTGTGATTCACACAATGACTGTCAAAAATCTTTTTGCCTAAGCCAACAAAAATGAGAGTGTAAACCAGAAGAATGCAGTTTATGTCCTGACATCTGCTGCTTATGCTCTTGCTTGTTATCTTGCTTCTACAGAATTAATTTTCTATCCTTTCACACAGTTAGAAAAGGAAATCCCTTTTGGTAGAACTAAGAAGAGGTAGTGGCTCCCACCAAGCATTCTTCTGTTGCTTCTGCTGATTTCATGCAGCACAGTTTTTCATACCAGCTTTGAATGAATCTGGATGTCATAGGTGTGTCAGTATGCCTGTGTTAAATTCGTGATTGTCTTTGTAATTGTCTCTTCTTCCAACAGGAATTTCCACAGATGAAAATGGATCTACATCAGTTACCAGTCAACCTGTGCACCAGGAGAACTCACCGTCCTTACTTGTAACAAGCAATTCTGATCAGTTTCTGACAACTCCTGATGGAGAAGAAAAAGATATAAGCCAAGACAGTTCAGAATTAAAACACAGGTCTGCAAAGAAAGACTTGCTGGAGATAGACAGGTTTACTATTTGTGGAAACAGAATTGACTAAGTTTTTTTATTTTAATCAATGTGCTGAGGATACTGAGCTGTGGGGACAGCAGATGCTATCAGAATGGACAGTTGCCAAAAAAAGGCACATAAATATTTATTTTAAAACTTAAATTATTAATGGCAAAAAATAGTAATTTCTTTCTACAAGTAACTTGGCTTGGTATCTGGTCAGGTCAAGTCAGTGATCTTTAACTTGCCTCTTGGAAAATGTGGTGCATCGTGAGTTTCTAGCCTGGTGGCAGAGCTGCAATATCACTTTTCTGGAAAATAGACTGGAAAAAAAGCATAAGCCTGTTCTGCATTATGAAACCATGCTTCCAGAACATACTACTTGTCATGAAGGTCCCTCCAATGTAAGAATATTCCTGGAAATGTATGCAACTTGAGCGGAAGCTTGCCTTTCCAGTTACCTTGTTTTGTTAAACATCTGCAAGCAGAATCCAAAACTTGTGCGTGTATCAACAAATGCATAAAACATTGGTACATAAAACAGTAAGTCAAGAGAGTTACTCCTGTCAACAGAAACCTTTTCAAGATGTATCTTGAAAATCTTGTAATCAGAATAAAATCTTGCCCTTAAATTGAAAGACTTACTGCATACTATTTTGTCTAAATACTGAACACCAAGGAAAGATCACAGTAATGAAGGTTCTGCTTAACTGGGCAAATATGAAGCATATTCATTTCTTGTGTTGTGTGTCCTGCAAGGCAAATATTTATCAAATTATTTTGAAAAGCTGAGGATTATTTTGTTGCTGTGGGAAAAAATAATAAAGAGGCACTTGTCTATTTCAAGGAAAGGCAGTGTTAATGGCCGCAGCAAGCGCTGTGTTGGAACTGTATGTGTGGCATTAACACAGCAGAAAAGAATATTGCACTGCATTTTGGGTTTAACTCTAATAAGAGTGACATCTCTGTATTAACATGCCTGAGAACATGCTATAAAAGCTCATACTGACAATCAGATCAGAATGATCCATTGTAATTGTTTGGGTTTAGCCACACTTAAGTAGATAGACTAGATCTATAAAAAGCTTTCAAGCATTACAATGCATGTAAATTTCCGGTGTGAAATGCACTGTGGGAGAATTGATGAAACATGGTTTAGAATCCTCAGACCAAGAAAGGAATGAATTTGAGCTCAAAATTTAGGCTGGAGACTTGTATCAGAAGACACCCTGTAGTTGATGATAAATTGTTGTAAAACACTGCATTAATTTCAAATGCCTTTCAGCGATTTAAGTAAGCACTTGTTTCACTTTCCAAGGGAAGGTATCGTAAAAGTACTTCAGTGCCGAACAAATTAAGACAAAATTTGCTCTTTACTAATTTCATTATTTGTCAGAGTGGGAAAGCCAAAGTTTATTTGCTGTATGAATATGTGAAAGTCTAATGTATATGCTAATCCCTGAAACTTGCAGGACTACAGTAATATAACAAATGGAGACAGCTGAACAGAGTTACAATGTATCTGAGCGGACTTGGTAATGAGGTTTGCCATACAGGTTAACATGCTCTGCTCTTGTGGGAACTTGCTGCAGTCTTTCAGCCTCTCCTCTCCCATCAAGAGTAGCTGGAGGAACGGCCAAAATCTGTGGTTGCTGTTCAGGGATGAGAGTAAAAAGAAGAGGACTTGTGCTGGGAAAAAATCTGAAACTGTTTAACTTTTGATGTATTTTATACTAATTGGAGATGTTAACACATTGAAATTCAGATTATCTGTCAATTTGGTGTATCTCATTTTTGAATTATTTAGCAGTTGCTAAAGAAAGCTTGGATTTGCTTTCATTTTTTTCTGTTGAATGACATTCTGTATCAATTTTATATGTGCATCTTGTGTGAAACTCAATAAAATTCAATTTTGTAATATTTGTTTAAAAAAGGACAAGTACAGCATTGACTTTTCTTTCTTCATTTTCAGAGTTGGTGAACTTGCAATGTATTTACTGTATTAAATTCTAGTTTCCATAAAGTAAGATTCTTGCAAATGTGGGACATGAATGTGGGTAACAACTGGGTTATCAATGACTTCTGATTTATTTTGTAGCAGTTGCTTACTGCCATTTGTAGGAAGAAGGTGTTGATGCCAGCCTAGTATTAATTTGGTTTTTAAAGGTAAAAACCCATGTAAATGAAGAAATACGTCTTAGGGAGTTGTAATTTATGTAGTCAGTTACTAAAACTGGACCAGTTACACCTACACAGCAAAGCCAAATGTAATTGCGGTATAAGCTTAGGCATAATCTTTCCTGGGCACAGGACAATAGTAGTGAAAGGGTAACGGATAACTTCACTGAAGTCAACTCCTGGCCCACATCCTCATCCTGAGGCAGGCAGCCTTTAATGCTTTGTTTTTACACTTGAGTTGTCGTAACTAAAGCTAAAGCAGCAGAGCTGGGCTTTGGGATATGGCCATTACACCTGTGTTTATTGTAACTTTGTTGGTGTACAGATCAGAGTAATCCCAAGGTATGCTCGAGGAACTGGTTAGGGCTTTGCAAATCCAACGCTTCCCCTTAAACTCTCTGGAAGTCTGGTGGGGGCCCGACTGAGCATGAAATTTCATTGTTTTCTCTTGCTCTAAGCTCTCTAATTGTTGTCATGTTTTTGTTTGTAATTAATAGCGATTCCTTGAGTATCTAGCAGGGCATCTTTAATGAGAGGTCACAGCTTCTCTGACCCGGGTGGTCCTCTTAGAAATCTCAATGTGGTGAAGGGGAACAAACCACAAAACAAACCAGAAACACCAAATTTCTTGTCTGTACATATGGTTCTTTATTTCTATAGGCTTTATTGAAAAGATCCTCTCTTAACAATGAAATAAGAAAGAGCATTGGAGGTTAAGCAGTGAATAAATTGAGTTCTTCAGTTGATAAATCCCTCCAAAAATAAAACCTGGGCAGTTCTGATGCAAGCAGTAGTATTTCAACTGCAGTTACAGTTGCCAAAATAATTCCAAAAGCACACAGTGAGTACAGTGTATGTTCATAATTAGTATTACTCATTATGGGGAGCATTAAGGAACAGCTGTTTTTTTCACAGGATTATTTAATTAATCTTCTGAAGCCTTTCAGATGTTCATAAGGCAAGTAGAATTTCCCCTCAAGCAAAGTACTTTTGCAGTCACAAGTACACAGTTAATTTACTTGCCTCTTCATTCAGTGAGTTTGTTAAAACTTTTCAACTTTGTCTTGGCTTTTCGTGGTGCAAACTTTTCTCTAAGTATTCATTTAGAAGTCTTTGTAATTCGGCAAAGTTGTTGAGGTCCCTGTTGTTAAAGCCGATGTTTGCCCGGTTGTGGCTGCTGTGCCTGCTCAGCTGTTGGGCTACAATTCTGAATCAGTCTGGTGGTGGTAAGTAAGGATGAATGCAACTTATAGTACAAATGTAATCAAACTCCCTGAAACATTCCTAGAGTTGTCAGACTGGTTTGGGCTGAAAGGGACCTTAAAGCTCATCCAGTTCCAGCCCCTCTGCCCCAGGCAGGGACACCTTCCACTAGACCAGGTTGCTCCAAGCCCTGTCCAACCTGGCCTTGAACACTGCTGGGGATGGGGCAGCCACAGCTTCTCTGGGCAACCTGTGCCAGTGCCTCAGCACCCTCACAGGGAAGAACTTCCTAGTGTCTAATTAGGACATAAGGAAACATTGTCTTACAAACTGGGCTGCTCCATTGTGAGTAAACTAGGGGTTATACCAATTATGTCAGTCTTGGGTAGTGATGGCTTCAGGAATGCTCTTCACAGTTACTAAACAAAGTTTGTTCTAAAAACATCTTCAGAGTAATTGCTGCTTCTTAGAAATTTGGACTATGTTAATTTTGCTGACTCCAAGGAACCACACAGCTTTGTGTAAGTACTAAGCAGCAAGCAAGGGGGCTGTAGCAAACACTGGAAGCAGCACAGCAGGGCCACCATTATCTCAAGTAAGTTTTCCCATGTGTGGTGATATGGGATACTTAAAGACCACAAAGGTTGTCAAAAACCTAACGTATCATTTCTGTATGTCTTGTTCTCTGGGAGAACAGTATCTCACTGGCCATGCCAACTAAGCCCGAGCCAAGCTAGACCCTTTCTAGGACCTCACTATGATTTAGAAAAGCACTGCCAACAAAGGAGTTGTAAGAGAGAGGGGTCATGAGTACATAACACCAAAGAACATTCTTAGTTCTTGCAGCTGTAATAACAGAAAAATCCAGACTTATAATAGGTTTTAAACATTCCTCAGTTTTGACCAAAACACTGTTACCATGTTTGCAATGAAATAAACTGAGATTTTCATTAAAACGTCCCTTTTCTGTTTTAGGTTGTGCATGTCTTCCATTTGTTACACTTTGTAGGAGAGTAATGCTACCAAGTTGAGCCAAGGTTTCACTCTGATTGGAGGCAGTTCTATCTTGCAGCCAAACTGCAGAAAGCATTGAGCATTCAGGAGAGAGAGGAGTTGATTCGTGGTGAGTACAAAGATGTGGGTTGCAGCAACACTGCCTTGGGTTCTCTTTATTTTAGGGTGACTGGTGCAGTTTTGTAAACTTTGCTAAAAAAATCCTGTGTTTAATAGGCAAACACATTGTATGTATTACACATTGCATTGCATTAGCTACTTTCATGGTTTTATATCAGAAATTACTCAGATTGGTGGTATGACAGCAATGTTGCAAGGTATGTATATTTTTAATAGAGCAATTTTGGTGTTCAGGGCAGGATCAGCTTTTATGTTGGCGTTGCTGCTTTCCATCCCTGCTCAGTTTGTTGGACAAAAGCAGCAATATGTTTCTTTGTAGGTGGGCTACCTTGAATATCAGGGCATGTTTCTGTGATGCTGGCCTGGGTTCAGCAGTAGCAGTCATGTTTCTCCTTCTTAGTAGCTGGCGCAGTGCTGTGGTTTTGACTTTCAGCCTGGGAACAGTGCTGATAACACCAGTGTTTGTGGTTGCTGCTCAGTAATGTTTAGTCTGACCAAGGACTTTCTGAGCCTCATGCTCTGCCAGGGAGGAGGGGAAGCCGGG
>WYDI02024885.1:0-10106 GCA_009867235.2 Psittacus erithacus | reverse complement strand
GTGGTAGCAGTAGTGATTTGTGTTATACCTTAGTTAATAGACTGTGCTTATCTCAACCTGTGGGAGTTGTATTCTTTTGATTCTCTTCCCCATCCCTCTGGGAGCAGAGGAAGGAGGTGGGGGGGCAGTGAGTGGGCTGTGTGGCAGGCCTAAACCACGACAGATATAAACAAGAGATGGATCTGATACACAGTTCCTGAACAAATAATATTCTGGTGACAAGGAGGACATGCCTTAAATGTACCTCTAAAAGCTGGAACTATCAATATTAAAAGTTTTGGCCATGTGTTTTCTCTGTTTTAAAACTTTCTCTTTAATCCCTTAACCAAGGTTTCGTTTAAGATCCTGCAGCAGAATCCACATGAGCTAAGTTGATAGAAGAGGGAGTGTGGTACCAGAATCTTTACTATTACGTTGTGTAACAAGTTTCAAATGCCAGCCATAGAGAACATATGCAATTACAAGTGATTAATTTGACAGAATTATAAAAAATTATGCAGCTGGCAAACTTGCATTCAACTGACTAATTGCCTTATGACTTTTAAAGGAATGTCTTTTTATTTTGGCCTTTTCACGTACCACAGTGGTTCTGTGTCATGGGTTCCAGTACCGGAAACAGCACATTCTTACTCAAGTAAAATTTTAGACTACAGCATAATGTGTGGCTTTAATTTCATAAATATGCACTAGAAAAGAAGATACAGCTAGATATACATAAAAACATATTTATCTCATTTACTCAAAGTGAGTTGAGTGCTCAGTGGTCCCCCCTGAATGAACATTCAAGCAACCGAATTTAACTTACACAAATGCTCACCAAAAGCAAACGTTAATTGCTCAGGCTTGTATGTACTCCCTAGAAGAACAGGTTTATTTTTTATGGGCTGGGATGCTGCCTGACACAGCAGGACTACAAGGTTTCAAGAAATCATCATCACAGCAGTGACAGAGAAACAATTATGAGACTGACAATGGTAAAGCGGTACACAGATACACACACACTGTGGGTAAAAGCAATACACAAAAGAAATATTTTTAGTTGTTTAAAATCCTTCTCTACTACTTTATTACCAGGCTGATTGCCTTTGATTATATTGCTATATTATATAGGAACCCCACATGAGATGCGCTGGGAGGTGCTGCACAAACACCTGGCAGAGGGATATTTTCTGCCCCCCAAAAGTTTACAATATAAATCAGTTTAAGCAATATAAATACTTTTTATGTGACTAGGTGTCACAGTCTTGATGGCTAATTTGATTCTCTTTTCATCTTGATACAGAAATATACTCATCCAAAAAAGAACAGAAGTGTGGTTTCCTTGTCCGGTCATTTGTAACTAACCTTTTCATCTTGCAAATATCCCTCACATTGTATTTATGAGTGATAACTACGTAAGTCCTTTCCAACAAAATACATATATTCCTCCACTCTATTTATTTATAACATTTAGCATTGTACTTCCTGAGAACAAGAGATCTATATATGGCAAACACACAAGCAGTCAGACTCTATTTTTGATCCCCAGTCTATGTCATTATTTCTTTTTTGGTCTACTATGAGAAAAAAAGTGCTGTTGCATCATTGTATGTTTGTAAATTGCTCCGAACGAGGTGGAACAAACTCTGTCATGCCCCTAAAAAAATCCCCAGAAGCGGGTTGAACTTCAAAAAGCTACTGTCCCATTCCCCCACTCTCTTAGAGAACACAGAGACCCTGTGGCCTCAGGATCACTTTCATAAATGCTTTGCTCCGTGGATATTCCATAATCAGTCGCAACCCTCCAAAATTTCCACTATTATTCTCAGTGACCCTGTGTTTTGTGGCACATAAAACTCAGATTCTTGTCATACCCCACATAAAACTCAGGTTCTTCAGCCCACAGTATGAATCAATGCCTACAGACTGCAGCCTGAGGCTAATGCCATCAGGGTGCTCTGAAACCACAACACAAGAAGACAGGCTAGCAGTAGAGCAACACAATGCAAAAGTCTAAATCAACATAGTTAAGGCTCGGAGATTTACTTCTTTCTGATCATAGTGTCCTATATTTTGCCAAGATTTAATTTTAGACAGTTATCCTTCACTAAATAACTCAGCTGCATTACACCATGGATATCTGACCCTGGATGCTGCAAGCTTTCAGAAGAAAGGGAAGGATAGAAGTGAGCCACGCATGAACCATTGGTGAAATCCCTGCAAAGCAAATAACATGAAGTGAAATGCAGTCTGCTTGTGGACATTTACATTGTGAAGAAGAGGAAAATAACTTATTCAAATACACTGTTTTATGGCAGATAATCCTCACCTGAATGATTTCAAATGTTTTTAGAGTGGAACAGAAAGACTTCTATATTATGACCACAAGAGTTCTAATCTCCATCACTATTACACTGCTTGTGGGGATGGTTGAGATAATGGAAATGAAAAATTTTGCATTGTTTTTTGTCATTTAACTGCCTTTGGAAAGAATTGTGAACCTGCAGTGTTCCATTCTCGGTCAATAGGATGAGAGATGAAAGCCTCCTTTTGCTAAACTTAATTAATTATAGAGACAATATTTCTGAGAACATCCTAAACTTCTTTTAAGTTTCATAATAGACTGTGGCTATTTTTATTTTGTCTAGAAAGATTCATCCAATTATAGGTTATAATTGGATGATATGCAATAGGAAAAGAGGTAAAGGCCTAAGATCCAGGTCAGGTCAGAAGTGCAACTGTTCATAAGAAGCAAGAGCAGGTAAAATAATGGTACTAGTCATATAATTCATCTGCACCACTTTTCAGATGTCATTTATATTTATACTAAGGATTCTTTATGCAGCACTACCTATGTGCAGCAATTTTGAGTATCATCTATGCTTAAAAATACAAGAAACTTCCAGTGATGAAAATAGAAGTACCCATAGTTATGGTCTTAACTGTGTCTGAACACATTCAACCAGTGCTGATTGTGGCTTTTTCTTTATAGACTATAGGCACATCAAGAGACAACACAAGCACCCACATTCAAACTTACCACCTACACTTTGGACAGAACATTCAGGTTTACAACTGATGTGTGCCTTTCTGATTCCTATAGCCAGTGGGCTTTCCAGATACGATGGCTCTACATAGAGAGATAAAACCTGACTGAAGGCACTTCTTGCAAAATTAAGAAACATCCAATGTGTCACTTATTTTCTACAATCATCTTTCAGACTTACCGTGGAAGGTTACACAACACACTACTCAATGTTTGTAATAACCTTGTACCAGGAAACAACTATCAAACATATGTAATGACAGTGATAAACTCCTCATCACACAAGTACAGACCTGAGGCCATAAAGCACTGTTCCATCCGGGTGAAGGCGAATCATTCGATTCTTCACGGTAACACCATGCACAAATGATTTCTTATCATTTAAGAAGTAAGTGTCGGGCACCCAGAGTTGATCTGCCACTCGGTTATCAAGCGTGAGGTTGAGAGGTATGCCAGCGTAAGCCAGCCTCTTATCTCTCCAGTACTGTTGAAAATACATAGTCAAAGTGTAATCCTAGTGAGGAAAAAAGAAAAGCACATCAGTCAATCATACGTGGTGTAACTAGAAGAATTTTGTTTTTTACTTGTTACAAGCTTATTTTGCTGTTGGTTTCATTTAAATTTTACTAAAGAAAACCCAAAACACTAATGAAAACATTCGATATTCCCATCACTTCCTAAATAATTTTAACAATTCAGATATCACCCTGGTCTAAAGAAGCATTTCAAATCTTAAGAAATTCAGGTAGTATTGGTATCTTTTGTCCTGCTCCTCATTTTCTTTCATGTGGTTCCCCTGACAACTAAAATAACGATGTTTGTGGAATGATAAATGAGGTAATAGGTAAACACTGCCATCTTCCTCATTTTCAAAAATGATACATAAATGGAAAAATATGCAAAGTATTTTGAAGCAGTATGCAAATTTCTGTATGAAAAATAAGCTGCAAAGATGTTATTTATCATGTGCCTTTGTGTGAGACTGCATCTTGCAGGGACATAAAAATGTTCTCATCGACAGGCTACATCGGTACTTAGAAGAACACCAAATCATAGTAAAATCCTACTAATGTCCATCTTTGGTATTCATCATTTCATCAGTTTCATGGTGTCTGCTATGAGCCTTGATCACGAACATAAAAACCTAAACACGGATACAGAAGTCTAAAGTATCTATTTTGGTGAAGAGGGCTTTAAACTAAAGTTGCCAGAGGAAGGGAGCCCCAATCCATCCCACTCCTCCCAGTTTGATGCCAGTGCCAGCAATGGATGCCAGGAGCCCAGACAGGGATCAAAGGTCAGCAGGAGAGCATCTGATGACCAGCACAAAGAAACGCCACCCATTCCTGCCAGTAAGTCAGCTTCATCGAGGGCGCAACTTAAATGCCTCTACGCAAGTGCATGTACCATGGGGAATAAACAAGAAGAGCTAAGAGATGTGAACACCTTTCAGGGCTATGGTCTTACTGGCATAATGGAGATGTGATGGGATGGATGCTATTACTCGAGTGTTGAAATGGAAGTTTACAGGCCCTTCAGGAAGGAAACGCAGGGGAGATGAGGAGGTGTTGCCTTTAATGTCAATGACCAGCTGGAATGCATGGAGCTCCACCTGGGGATGAATGACAAGCCAACAGAGAGCTTAGGGGCCAGGATTAATGAGATAACAGGGACAGGTGACAATATAATTGAAGTCCACCACACGCTGCCTGACTAGGAAGACTGAGCAGATGAGGCAATTCTGTAGACAGGTAGGAGCAGCCTCATATTCACAAGCCCTAGTCCACATAAGAGACTTCAACCACCCCAATATCTGTTGGAGTGACAAGACAGCAGGGCATAAGAAACCCAGGAGGTTCCCGGAATACACTGATGATAACTTCCTTCTCCAAGTGACATTGGAGCCAAAGAGGAAAGGGGCTGTGCTGGGCCCTGTTTTCACCAACAAGGAAGGGCTGGTGGGAAACATGAAGCTTAAGGGCAGCCTTGGCTGCAGTGACCGTGGAATAGTGGAGTTCAAGATCCTTAGGGCAGCGAATTGAGCACACATCAAGCTCTCTACCCTATACTTCAGAAGTGCAGACTTTGGCCTCTTGAGGCATCTGCTTGGTAAAGGACCATGGGATAAAGCCCTGCAGGGAAGATGGGCCCAGGAAGGCTGGTTAATATTCAACGATCACCTCCTCCAAGCTCAGGAGCTTCCCAACAAAGAGGAAGTCAGGCAAAAAACCCAGGAGGCCAGCATGGATGAGCAAGGAGCTCCTGGACAAACTCCAGCACAAAAAAGAAAGCCTGTGGAGTGTGGAAGTAAGGATAGGAAGGAATACAGAGAAATTATCTGAGCAGCCAGGGATCAGGTTAGGAAAACTAAACCCAGACAGAACTAAATCTGGCCAGAGATGTTGAGGGCAACAAGAACAGCTTCTATAGATATACCCATGATAAAAAGAAGACTAGGGAAAATATTGTCCCTCTCTGTCAGGAAATAGGAGACCTGTTTACCCAGGAGGCAATTCTGCCCCTCTAGTCTGGTCTCTTGAGACCCCACCTTCAGTATGGCATTCAGCTCTGGGCCCCCCAACACAAGAGGGACATGGACCTGCTAGTATGAGCCTGGGGGAGAGACACAAAAATGATCAGGGGGCTGGAGCACCTCTCCTATGAATACAGGCTAAGACAGCCTGGCTTGTTCAGCCTGGAGAAGAAAAGGCTTAGGGGAGGCCTTAGAGCAACCCTCCAGTACCTAAAGTGATAGAAAGCTGAAATCGAACTTTTTAAAAGGGCATGTAGGGATAGGACAATGAGGAACTACTTTAAAGTGAAAAAGAATAGATTTAGATTAGATAGAAGGATTAAGTTGTTGACTGTGATGATGGTGAGACACTGGAACAGGTTGCCCAGAGAAGCTGTGGCTGCCCCATCACTGGCAGTGCTCAAGGCCAGGCTGGATGGGGCTTGAAGCAACCTGGTGTAGTGGAAGGAGACCCTGCTCATGGCGGAGGATTAGAACTAGAATATCTTTAGGGTACCTTCCACCCCAACAATTCTATGATTCTGTGATTTTAAAATTCTTTATTTAATTTTATAATTTGCTAACTTTACTTGGTCATTTCAGAACAGTTCAACACATTAGTGGTAAGGAAACAGTCCACACAAGAGGGTGGTTTCGATTGGATATTAGGAGTAATTTCTTCACAGAGAGGGTGATCAGGTATTGGAACAGGTTGGCCAGGAAAGTGACGGCATCACAGTCCCTGGAAGTGTTCAGAAAACATGTAGATGAGGCCCCTAGTGACATGGTTTAGTGGTGGTCTTGGCAGTCTTGGGGTAAAGGTTGGACTTGATGATCTTAGAGGTCTTTTCGAACCTAGCTTATTCTATGATTCTATGTTGTAATAATGCTATATTGAAACACTTTGAAAATCTTAGATGCAAGGTCTCATTCATTAGCTTCATGGTACTATAAAAAATAATAAAGTCTGGAAGCATTTTAAAGTTTGGTGTCAGCTAAACTGAAAACAATATCACATGAAATAATAGTAAAATTTCCACTTTAGAAACAAAAAACCTTTGTCTTTTCTGTCCTTTGTAACTTTCCAACTGCAGAAGAGCATTTCAGGTTTAGGAACCTATTTTTATGCATGACATAAAAAGTGAACATCTGAAAATAATTCTTTCTTGTATCTGGAAATTCATGCTTATAATTAAAGAAAATACTGAGTTTAGACCTGATAATACTGCCATATTTACCAATGAAAAAGATGAGACTAAGTTCAGGCCATTAAAATTCTGATTTTCAAATTACAGAAGTGCTCTAAATAATAAAACTCTTTGCAAAATGCTGAGAAATTTTTATGATCTCCAAACTCATTTAAATATTTAGCAGCAGGTGTGCAAGCCACAGGATACCTGCATTTGCATCTGGTTCTACAAGCTGGTAATGCAAAACCCCTCAGGCTTGTTGCTTGTTTGGGAAGAGGATGCTCAGGCTTTCTAAAGATGGCTGTTGGGAATGGTCCATCTTTGTAATGGGCTTCATGTGAAGCCAACCCAATTTCAGGCACTGATCGTGTCCTGCTTCTCTCTGGCCCTACAGCCTTTCCTTAAAATCAAATGGAACCTGAGCATGCCTTTCATACTCACAGTCTTTGCATTTTTTATTCAATGATTCATTCTCTTTAATGAAGGAGCAGCTATAGCTTTGAGAAATTAAATTTAATTGCTTAGAAAAACAAATCATTATAGATATCAAGGACAAGCTGTTCTCATTTTAGGAAACTAATAGGAGAGCGCTGAAAACAAAAGGGCCCAGTGATAGGAGAAAGGAGCGCATGTGGAACTGCCTGGAAGGAAGCTCATTCCTCAAATCTCAAATTCAACATGACTGCTCAGGAGAACATGCTCCGACCTTTTTGTCAGCAGCTTTCTTTGGTGGGACTAATGGTCCCTGCTCAACAGTGAAAGAGGTGCACGCTACACTGGGTGCACTTCCCTCACTCACATTAGCATGTCAAGAAGACCACATCTTTCCTTACATTCTCTGCAATCAATTTTTTAACACTCATGCATTAGAATGAATATCCTCTGCCAGCTCTGTTTCACCTTAATTAAAACTTGTTTCTATTAATGTTCAAATTTGCTGTATGCCTGGCTTCTATAATATTTTGCACATCAACATCAAGAACTAGGGCTTATAAAAGCTGTGGACATATGAGCAGTACACCAAAAACTCACTCAGTGTAAATGTATAGTATTGCCCAAAATAGTGCTAAACAGAAATAAAGGAACAGGGTGGCACTACGCAGCACTGAAAGAAGTGAACCAGCTGGCAGCAAAATATATGAGAACCAGTATATTTGAACAGAAGAGAGTTTTAGCTTTTTTATTTTGGCTTGAGAGAAAATACATGTTAACAGCTAACAAATGAAGAAATTATTTAAGTAAAACACATGTAACAAAACAAGCAGTATTAGTTTGTAGTTTATCTTTAAATGATGAAATTTACTACAACAGGGAATACCAAAGAAAAGGTTTATGAATTATGCATAGAAACAGCAAATTCCAGCCAACATCAAGAACTTTCAGTGCCTTGACTGAAGCATGAACTTCCAAACTGTATCTTCAAAGGTATAAATTTCATTAGTGCTTTCTCAATTTTCACTTCTTATTTCATCTTAACTTTAAATCAAAATCTTCTATCTGTATGTCTGCTAATGTATGACTACATTTCCATCTATTGAACGCAATGAGACACAGAACAGTTTTGTTTGGTTTTTTTTCATGTATATTATTGCATGTGAGCTATCAGCTCATTCCCACTTCTTTGCTTGGTATCTACTAAGGAAAATGTTCAAGCAGCATCTTCAGCAATAGCAATATACTACCCAGATGCACTCTGCACTTTGAATAAAAGACATGGCAGAAACAGAAAACCTGAGAAAGCCTGTGTGCTACCACACACCTTGAAGGACCACTGTACATTTGTGCTCTGCCAGCCTCACTTACTCTGAAGATGGTGGGATAGAAAGAATTAATATGAACCATGCTTGTTTACCACTTTTTCAAATCACCCCAAAGCAAAAAGCAGAAACAAACTTGTATTAGAACTTTACTAAAACTGCTTGGTTGTGCAAGGAGCAATTAGATCATAGAACAGAATCATAGAACAGTTAGGGCTGGAAACGACCTTAAGATCATCTAGTTCCAACCCCCCTGCCATGGGCAGGGACACCACACACTAAACCATGTCACCCAAGGCTCTGTCCAGCCTGGTCTTGAACATCGCCAGGGATGGAGCATTCACAACTTCCTTGGGCAACCCATTCCAGTGCCTCATCACCCTCATAGTAAAGAACTTCTTCCTTATATCCAATCTAAACTTCCCCTGTTTAAGTCTGAACCCATTACCCCTTGTCCTGTCACTACAGCCCCTAATGAAGAGTCCCACTCCAGCACCCTTGTAGGCCCCCTTCAGATACTGGAAGGCTGCTATGAGGTCTTCACACAGCCTTCTCTTCTCCAGGTTGAACAGACCCAACTTTCTTAGACTATATGGGAAGTGCTCCAGCCCCCTGATCATCCTCATGGCCCTCCTCTGGACTTGCTCAAACAGCTCCATGTCCTTCTTATGTTGAGGACACCAGAACTGTACACAACACTCCAAGTGAAGTCTCATGAAGGCAGAGTAGAGGGGCAGGATCACCTCCTTTGACCTGCTGGTCATGCTCCTTTTGATGCAGCCCAGGATACGGTTGGCTTTCTGGGCTGCAAGCGCACCCTGCTGGCTCATGTTCATTTTCTCATCAACCAACACCCCCAAGATCTTCTCTGCAGGGCTGCTCTGAAAAATGAGAATGAAAGGCTAGTTCCTTAGAGTGGCTCTACCAAAGTCACTGCCAGCAGAAACTAAGTTTATTAAAACCCATAAGGGCATCAGTTCTCATTCTTTGATTAACTAATTTGCTAGGCTTTGTACCTAAGAAGGAAGTTTTCCCCTTTTCTATACTTGTGAGAAAAATTCAGAAAAAATGGTGTGAGAGTGGACAGGAAAAAGTGCACTAGCTATTTGTCAGGTAAAATGAGAAAATGGACTTTTATCCCTAGGTAAGTAGCCCACAAAGTTGTCTAAGGGCCACCTTCCTTCAAGGGAGCTTGTGATGACTAGCTCCAATATAGAGGTGAAGAGGGTGGATGTCTAAAGCTAAAAGAGATTAACCCCACTGCAACTACTGTATTAGGGTGCTATTATATGTCAACGATGACACAGAACTGCCAGCTTTAGGAAATACGAACCACTGCACAGAGCAGGGGACAATTTTGTTAGCACCAATGACCTCCATAAATCATATTTTTTCCCCATACAACACCATGCCGCATTCAAGGTCCTCCATTCCCCTCTCTGCTTCTTATCAAAACAGATGCTTCAAGTACAGCATGTGTCGTGGTTTAAGCCCAGCTGGCAACCTAGAACCATGCAGCCGCTCGCTCACTCCACCTCCTTCCTCCCCCCGCTCCCAGAGGGATGGGGAGGAGAATCAAAAGAATGTAACTCCCATGGGTTGAGATAAGAACAGTCCAGTAA
>WYDI02024883.1:0-10782 GCA_009867235.2 Psittacus erithacus | reverse complement strand
AGCACCCTCCCAGGGAAGAGCTTCTGCCTAAGAGCTCATCTCAGTCTCCCCTCTGGCAGCTTAAAGCCATTCACCCTTGGCCTGTCACTAAATGCACGTATCTATTACCTGCTGGCTCTCATTTTTAGGAGTAATGGATAAAAATCACATTTTACTCCACAAGCAGTGAGTGATCCTTTTGCACTTCAGTGTTTGCCTTCATGGAGAAGGAGCTCTTTGAGAAGAGAGACGATGCATATGTAAAGCAATACCACATATATAAAAGGCACTTCTAATTAAAAACATAAACCCGATAAGTTATGTCAAGGAACTTAAAGTGAGGACTGAACCCTGTTAGAAAAGAGTTTAGAACCAGTGTACCAGAGACTTAAGTCCCAGATATTTCTAATCGAGGGTTTTCTTTACAATGTCTTTTCATCAATATTAGTTTAACATAAATGCAAACTCAGTATCTCTGCTTCATAAGCTATGAAGGAAGACATTTGTATTTACCTACAACCTGCTCTTCTCAGTAAACAGACTTCAAGGTGGTATTAAACTATGCTGTATTGTGTAAATAGTTCTACCACAGCTGTATAAACAAACCTACTGAAGGGCTTTAATTTCTTGAGTGACTTTCTGTGATTCATCAGCCATTTCCTCCAAGCAGCATCAGCCAGTTTCACTCCTTATTAAAATAACCACCACCTCTAACTGACAAATTCGATTCTAAATTATTTCTGTGTTCTGATACATCAGTTTGGAAAATGTGACTACATCTGATCTGTGTCTGACGTCAGGAAGCCGTTGAAGTTTGCGTATTCCAGACTTTCATGGTGTGAGCAAAAGCTGTCTCGCCTGCCATGTCTCTGCTAGGCGGGAGGGACCACTAGAAAATAACTTCCCATGTAGGTTAGAACATCTTGAGACAAACATTTGACAGATTTAGGTTTTCTTTCACTTCCCCATGTTCAGTGAACCAGGAAAAAAAAACCCTTACATAATCTACACTAGTGCGTATTTGTTCCTTTCTTTTTAAAGGGTTTAATCCCCTTCCTTTTCCATACACCCGAGGAAGTCAGAAGACAAGAAATTCCTCCTTTCAGAAGTCCTGATGCATGTTATGCTGTTGTCTCGTACGGATCATGCTTTGCATCAGCTGATGTTCCAGTTCATTCAGTCTTTCCTTATAGATCGTCTTATCTGAAGACCTGCTAAGGTGAACTCATCTCCTTCGGACTTATTCCTGCTGCTTGCCCTCTATTCTGAAGAGCAATGCCCAAAGTGCTTCAACCAAAGTCTTGGTAGTGCTCTTTAGGGGGAGGAACTATTTCACTCTTTACATGACAGCACCCTGTTTACACATCCCAGAAGGATGTTTGCTTTTTTCCCTCCCAACAGTGCGCCTGTGTTGACTCAGGCTTAGTTTGCACATCTCCTAACCCTCAGACCCTTCCTGCAGAACTGCTTGTGCAGTTGATCATGTCTCAGTGAAGCCCCTTGCACTGCATTGAATTACAACCTATTGATTTCAGTCCACTTCTGCAGTTTGTCAAAATCTCTTTAAATTCTAATCTTGCTCTCTAAAGCATTTGCAACATTTTGTTATCCAAGGCTGCAATATAGCATGCACTTTTTAACTCTTCTGGACTTACTGAAAATCCCCAATGGTTTTAGACTTCAGGTGTACCCCTGAACAACCACCTCACATACAGTCTGCCAATCTGTGACTTGTTGACTGCTCTTTTTCCCCTTAGAAAGTTCCTTTCCACCCACTGAACACTTTACAGTCATTTAATGTAAACAAGACTTCCCTAGCTTGCTCAAGAGAGCCACAAGACAGCATCAACATTGCTAAAGATAATATGCTATGAAGTCATAAGTTTTCCGTACCTGTAGGAACAACCCTCACTACCAAAAACATTTTCTTGGTCACCCTGAGAGCCCCCTTTGGTTCCATCTGCTCTGTCTTTTGTCCTTCAGATTTACCCCTAAATGCTTTTGTTATTCAAGCCCTCCTCAATAACTTAACCCAGCTTTCAATTCCAAATAAAGTTGTACTTTACTGAGGAAAATACTATTTGCTCCTCTACTGACTGTCCTACCTTCAGTTCACATTGGAGCAGGTGCTTTCCAGCTTTTCATATATATTTTTTCTAAGAAAAGGCCAGCTCTTCTGGACAGCTCTTCTCTTGAGGCTGACTTTCCATCTGATATTCACCATAACTGAGTTTATTGAGGTTTTCTTTCTCAAATACTTTTGTCTCTGTTCTGCTGTTTCCTTAAACCTTCATGTTCCCTATCCAGGGGAAAAACCCTAAAATCTAGAAGAGCCTTCTCTCAAGATGTTAACCAGCTTTGGTTAAAAAGGTCCTCAGAAGAGAAGCTGCACGGAAGCCTCAGAGCAGATTCCAGTTTCTGAAGGGGGTTACAAGGATGCTGCAGAGGGACTCCTCATCAGGGACTGTAGGGATAGGAAAAGAGATGGGTTCAGGCTGAAACAGAGGAAGTTCAGGCTGGATATAAGGACGAAGTTGTTCCCCATGAGGGTGAGGCGCTGGCACAGGGTGCCCAGAGAAGCTGTGGCTGCCTCATCCCTGGCAGTGTTCAAGGCCAGGTTGGACACAGGGGCTTGGAGCAAGCTGCTCTAGTGGAAGGTGTCCCTGCCCGTGGCAGGGGTTGGAGCTGGAGGAGCTTCAGGGTCCCTTCAAACCAAACCAGGCTGGGATTCTGTGACTTTACAGCTGCTTTGAGCAGGGATCTGCCCATGGAGGGGTCATGTTCTTTGACGATGTCCTTACCTTGCTTTGGCTTCTCCTCTCCTCCCTCCTCCTGCCTTTGCTGATGGATCTCCTTGTGTTGCTCCTCAATCACAGCCAGCAGCTTTGCCTGGTGGTCAAGCAGCTGCTTGTGCTGTACCTGCTGTTCTTTGATCACCTGCAGCAGCACGGCGTGGTCAAGCAGCTTCGCCTGCCCAGCTTCTAGAAAAGGAGGGGAAAAAGACATAAAGCAAACATCATGACCCAAACCCCTCTGCAGTCACCTCTCAGTGTCAGCAGAGGGCAAGGGCAGGATGGTCCTAGGAGGGAGGGAAGGACGCAGTGCCCGTGCTCAGGCAGGTTGAATCCACACAAAGGCAGCCCCACCTCGAGCTGAGCCCGTGCCACAATCAAACCATGCTCCCTGTGCCACACAAGGGGAGGAAATCTGGGATCACCATCGCACCGGAGCCACACAGAGCAGATGAGCATCCTGGGCTGAGCAGAAGTGACTCAGGGATTTCAGGAACACGTCACCCACAGGCTGTGAGTCCCAGGTCTGCACGGAAGCGCTGCTGCCTTTGCTCCACCTGGACACACACCCAGGCGATGGGATGGGATAGGATCCAGAGCTGTCACTTCCCTCCCACCCCAGCTTTCCTCCTGAACCCAAGGCGTTTCTAGATTATTATTCCCCATTGGAAATCCTATCAAATTAACAACCTATAAAATGCCATTTAAATCAGAAAGCAGTGTTGCGCAGGCCCATACTTCTCCAGCACAGGCTGTCCCTCCCTATCCCCCTGATCAGCCCCAAAGTGATTATAAAGAAGTATTTCCAGCCCACATCAGGGCCCCTGGAATTCCCTCTCCGCTCTGCTGGGTTTCGAGGAGAATTTGGTCACTTCAGGAGAGCAAACTGACTTCTTGAGATGTGTTTATTGTCTGCACTTCACTCAGGATAAACAAGGCAAACAGAAGGCATTCCTACTGTCCGGCTCCCGGAGACTGCCAGGCCCAGCTCAGCATGGGAATGTTTGGGAGGAACACACAGCAGGCAAAGGTTTAATCCCAAAGTCAAAGCGTTGCTGCCGAGAGCTCTGCAAACCTGTGTACCTCCTGTACTCGTGCAGCACACTTCTTCCCCACAGACAAACGGTGATGCTATCTCCTGCCTCCTCCTTTGATCCTGGGCAAACAGGCCTCAGCCAGTGCCCTGGCTGGATGTGAATGGGCACTCTTCATCAAACCCATCTGCACCCATTATAAACTCTAAGTACCTGAGTTCCTGTGGCCCAGCGCAGCCACGGCAACAGCGGTCCCACCGAGGCAGCTGTCTCCAGAGCACCCATGGAGCAATGTGCCCTCTGCCTTGCTCCTGTGACACCTTCCCACCCTCTGGGTACAAGGCTCAGCTCGGAGCAGAGAAGCAGAACAAGCTCAGGGCATGTCCTTCGTGGGAAAGCATCCCCAGCAAGCCCCACACAGACCGAGATGGAAAACCCCACAGAAACTCAGGTCCCTTCATCCTCCTCAAAACATGATGAGTCCTTGTAGTCCCTATCACCACTAGCTTCTTATACTCGGTTTTTAAAGTCCCACTGCAATACAGAATAGAAAGGAAAGTAGCAGAAACACAAGAGGTAACCACCATAAAAGGAAGAGATAGGGATATGCCCCCCAGGAGCAGAGCCTGGCCCATGTGCTACAGCCTGCGCCTGTGGGGTGATGCTCACCCCACTCCCCACTGTGCTGCCAGCTCCCTCCACTTCACACCAGCCAAACAGCTTCATTCCAGTCTCACTTGTGCCGCCGAAGCCGGGAACAGCTGGGCCCTGGAGCCAGCGTGACTCAGGGGCTGCCCCATGGGACACATCCCGCCGGATGCCACGCAGGAGGTGACTGCAGCCCAAAGCTATGCGCTGGCAGAGCCAAGAGCAGCACTCGCTGGCACTGTGCTGCGGTGAGGAGCCCTAACTCCGGCTCTCCCAGCCCTGACCCCAGCGCCTTCCCCTCCCTGCACACCCCAGGGTCACACTCACCCTCCAGCTTGCTCTCCACGTTCTCCTGTTGCTTCTCCTCCGTGTTTCGGACCTCCTTTGGCTCTAGCTGATCTGCTCTGTCCGGAGGGGGCTGCTCCTGCTTCTCACCTGCACACCAACAGACCTTTGCTGTCAGTAAGGACACTGCAGCAGCAGATGTTCCCTCAAACGACTCCGCATCCTGGTGTCCCTCCCTGCCCGCAGGGTTTACGTTCAACCCCACAACTGCAGGGGAAGTAATAAAACCTATTTAACAACGCAGCGGAGCGGTGGCAGGGAGCCAGCACCAGCCACCTCAGCCAATTCAAATGCAAGCACGGTTCTAACTAGCTTTTACCCAGGCACTCAGCAATGTGTTACCTGTCAAGATCTCCCAGCTGGGTGTCCCCAGCGAGCCGGGAGCACGCAGGAGCAGCCTGGCACCTGACACTGCCTGGGCTAGCACACAACTGTGACAGATAGCACAGGAGCTGTCAAAGCCGCCAGATTCCTCCTCCCCCCCAGCAGATGCTGGCGGGGCTGTGCAGCTCATGTGCTAATCTACTGAAATCAAAAGGGAACACTGGGATGGAGATAGCAATAACCACGTTGCTCAGTCTCCGGAAGGGGATTACAGACCAAGAGGAGTTTGTTCAGTGGAGGGTGCTTACCAGGGTCTATTTCCTTCTCCATGGGCTTCGCAGCCTCCTCTGCTTTCCTGGGGAGCTGGAGCTTTGCTTTCTCCCTGTCACCTGCAGCCTCAGCTTTCTTCTCACCGTCCGGCACGGCAGCTTGCGCCTTGGCTTCCAGCACTTGTTTGTCTGGCTCCAGCTCTTTGTATGGCAGCCTGCCACCCTGCGCCATCACCTCCAGGACGTTCCTTGGATTCTGAGCGGGCTCCTGAGTCCCTCCCCGCAGCTGGTTCCCAGCAATCACTTCCTTCCCTTGGCTCAGGCCAAGTGCTCCTTTCTGGGGACTCAGCCCTGCTGCCTCCTCCAGCGCCGGCTGAGCCCCACGGTCGCTGCCTCCTCCAGGCACAGGCTTGTTCTCGTCGGATTCCTCTCGCTCCCCCCCCATGTCCACAACCACTTCATCGTGTGGGATGGGCGGCTCGTGGCGATGGGCTTCTCCCACGGGCAGGGCAATCCCTAGAGTGGGAGACAGGCAGGGTTAGGGGGCTTGAGACCCACAGGAGACAGTGAGAGGCAGCAGGTTCACAGTACACCCAGCACCCTTTACCCATGCTTCCACCTCAAGAGGCTGCATTCCTAATGAGACTCAAGAGCATCGAATACTAAATCACCTTTAGTCCACCAGGCAATGAGCAGAGATCAGGATCTTTATCTGAAATAGCTGTACAACCCACACCAAAGCTGGCACCACTTCTCCAGGCTCCCCATTACCTTGATCAGGACGGTCAAGCTGCACTTTCTCCTCCAGCTTTCCTCCCTCCTCCTCCTCTCTCTTGGATACCTGCATGGGCACCTTGATTTGTGGCTGCTCCATCTCCTCCTTCTCATCCAGCAGCTTGGGTTTATCACGGTCATCCTCTGCCTCCACCACTGCTGGGTTCTGGTCTGCAGGACAGTTCATTGCACATGGTTACGCACGGCTGCATTGTCAGCATCGGGCAGTCGCTTTGTCTGCTGCAGCCCCTCCACCGGCACAAGCTGCCCTTGTCCCTCCAGCCTTGCTAGGGAAGGGCCGGGGCTTTTGTTCGGGGGATGTTTGCCCTCCCTGCGCTGGGTTTTATGGAGCCGGGGGCTGGGATGCAGGCGGCTGCCGCTGCCGCCAGATGGTAGCATCCTCCCGGCTGGCCGGACCCATGAGTACCGCAGGCACGGAGCTGCGGTCCCCATCGAGCTGCAGAGCGGCTCAAAACCGCTCTTATTTCTGTTTTTTCCTCTTTTCTTTTTTTTTGCCCATAAGTGTTTCCCGGCCCTTTGAACGCTGCTCAGAGGACAGCGGGTGGGAGGAGAGCTGCAGGACCCCGTGTTGAGGAATGGGCTTAAACAAGCGTTAAGGGGGGTGAGGGATGCAGGGGACCCTCCCCATCTCCCTCGGAGATGGGATGTTTCTGAAAGACACATCCCAGTCAAACCAGTTACTGAGTTTAGCGCTGGAGGAACCACGTGGAATCCATGGCATGTCCCATGGGCTGGGAAGGGCCCCTTCCAACCCCAGGCTGGCAGAGGACAGCCCACGCAGCGCACACAGGGAGTGAACTCTCCCTTAGAGGAGGCAATCTGGTTGTTTCCCAGCACTGAAGCTGCTCTGCAGACTTTTTTCCGCCCAACAAACTCCGAAAAACAACAACAACAACAACAAAAACCTATCCTCTGTAACCGAAAAATTCCCAACTCTTCCCCCCCATCCGCCCTCCCCCAGGCGATTTCCTTTGGGGATTTAATTCCATAAACATCTTTCAATCTCCTCCTCCCCCTCCGCAGGGCTGGTGCGATTTATGACGAGATGAACTCATGGGAAAGAGGAGATTGCCACAACTTCAGCTGCGTGGGCCTTTCCCCAGCACGGAGGGGACCCTGAACAACACCAATACGAGATCCTGGCCCGGAGGGATCCGTGCCAGAAGGACCCAGCGCCTCTCCGGAAACCTGGAGCTCCACACCCCGCTGAAGGGACGTGCACTGGAGCTGGCGCGATTTCAGCGTGGATGTGGGTTTGGGAATGACGGTGGGAGGAGAAAAGGGCTTGGATTTTCTGAGAACTCTGAGTGTAGTACCCAAGGGTCCCTTCTCTCCATTGAGGGACTTCCCAGGGTTCGGCAAGTCAGGGTAGGACGCTCCTCCTTTCAGGAAAAAGCAGCCTGCAGGAACCCGTGCCCAGCCCTGGACAGGGGCCCTGGGAAGCAGGAGGCTGAGGCCGGGGAGGGGAGCGCTGGGCCCGGCTGCGGATGTTCCCAGCTAAATCCTGGCCTCTCTGCAAGAAAACATTATTTACTCTATTGGAGGAAAGTTCTGTGTTAATTGGTTCATGAAGGCGGGAGATGGCTGCGCTTGGAGCTCATCCCAGCACTTCTGGAAGCCAGGGATCCGGAGAACCGCGGCACAGGCAGAGACATTCCCAATGCAGAAGGGAGCGATGACCCAAAGCAAGATTGAGCAACCTGGGCTAGTGAAGGTGCCCCTGCCCATGCCAGGGGTTTGGAACTGGATGAGGTTTAAGGTCCAATCCAAACCATCCCATGACTCTATAGCGTTCAAGAGGGGAAATAAAAGGGAAGCTTCCCACACAAGTGGGAAATGGAGGAGTTAAAGCCACAATTACCCCTGTGTGCATGGCAGGCTTTGACCAGAGGACCCTGCAGCAGGTGAACCCCCTCCATGGGCCCAGGACACTCTGAGGGGCTGGGGGAGGTCCCGTTGCTGGGAGAAGCATCAGTTGTAAATCAAGAGGCAGCTGCATGTTCCCCATTCCTGCAAACAATGCGAAGAGGAAGACCAAAACAAACACAGACAAGAACACAAGTCTCCACGCCATAATAAGACAAAGTTGCCTCGAAGCCATCATTTGCTCAGCAGGAAACAAAATTAAGTTCATCATCAGGGCGTGAATTAACGACCTCTCACGCTGCATGGAAATCTATAAGGGGCTCGATGTGGTTTGCAGAGAACAGTTTTGCTCAGGATGTGTAATAATCACTCTAAACTGTCTCGTCGCCCTCCAGGTCCCTTTGGAGAGCGTTCCAGTAATGCTGCGCCTCTTAATGTTTTATGAGCGGCGTTGGACTTTACAGGCAGAGGCCTGAGAGGCTGTAAAAGCTTTTTGGCTCCCAACCGCAGGCCCTGGGCGCTGGGCAGCACCGGGAGGCTTCGCTCTGCCCCGGTGCTCGCAGTGCTGTGCGGCAGCTCCACTCGCACGCGTGGCACGGCCGCGGGGAGCCGGGGCTTTGTGCGCGCCGATGTGCTGTGGTTTGCAGCAGCCTCTCTGGGCTGCAATAAAATGTTGTGATTAGCAACCTAAAAGCTTCCCTTCCTCCCCTGCTCCTGGTTCCGATAGGAGCAGCGGGCCCAGAAAGGCATTCAACCCCTCCTCATACACAGCTTTCCTGTCGCTCTCGTCCAAAAGCGGTGTCTGCACGCAGAGGTGGTGAGATGGACCCACTGTACAAGGCCTGAGCTGAGAGGGGCCTGGCAAAGGGACCTGGGGATGCCCAGGGACACATGGGAAGCTCTGTGATGCTGAGTGGTGCCCGAGCATCATCCAAAGCTGATGAGGGACACAGGGTTCAGGATCTGCTGGTGCTGGTCCAGCTCAGCACAGTGAAACGAAGCAAGATCCGTGAGCTTGTGCTAAGGAAAACAAAGCAGAACAAGCAGGGGAGAGGGAAGGGGGCAAAGGCTGCCCCTGAACATGCCGAGTGGGGCAGGGATGAGCCATCTCCGGGGAGCCCCATGCAGCCGCCCCGGCCCAGCTGCGCTGCCAGAAGCCCCCCCTTTCCTCCTGAACCGGTTACAGATTTCACAAGGTTATCGAATGGCATCACTGAAATTAGTTCACAGTTGTCTCCTGACGCACCCGCAGTAAAAACGAACCCAAATTACAAGAGGCTGAGAGTTCCTTTTCTGTGTCACAGGCACTATTAAAAGCTCGCTCGCACAAAGCACCAGGGAGAGCTGCAGCGGAGTCAAGCTGTTCCTGCAGCTCCAGGAGCGGTGCAGAACCCACGTCTCACACATGCCGGGGGCTGCTCTGGCTCATGGCACCGGTGGGACGCAGCCTGCAGCCAGGCAGGGCTCTTTTTGGGGGGCAAACACGCAGCAGACACAGGGCAGGGATGGAGGAGCCCTCACCAGCAGGAGCCAGACACAGACGCAAGTTTCACCCATAGAACACAGAGCACCGTGTCCCTTGGAAGCGCTGGAGCGGGGTCCCCAGCCCATGGGCTCCTCGGAGCACAGGGCAAGGGCACTCTTGCATAAGGAGAGTGAATCAGGTCTTTGTTAGCCAACGTTGCACAACACCAGAGCAAGAAAATGCAGCGGCAACGATGGAGTAAGGAGCTGAAAAATATTACAAAATCTTAATCCAGGCCCTGGGCCCCGGGGGGTGCTTTCAAACAGAGGAATTGCCTCATTAGCTTCTTCCCTTCTTTTTTTTAAATGGATAATTGCCTTCATGAGCTTTCACAGGCAGCTTAGCAACCTTTTAACACAGGCGCACACGCGGCACCGAGCGGCAGAGCCCCTCTGAAAGGGGTTTTATACCTTTCCCGAAGAGCTGCTGACAGTAAACCTCAAGCAATACAGGCAGGGGCTGTAATGGGCACTTGGGTGTCGTTAGTAAAAACACTGCTCCGAGTTTGCTGGTCAATACGTGTTCACATAAAAGGGCAATGTTCTAATATTCATAATCCCAGGGCCCACAGGGCAGCGTTTTAATGAAAGTCTGTACAGTTCTGGTCTCCGCAACATCAAAGAGGCCAATAAAACTCCTCTCACATGCTGACAGGCCAAAGTCAGACGGTGAAGGCAGCACTGGGAAAAGGCCCCGTGCAGCCCCCGGCTCTGCCTTGGCCGGGTGGGAATGGGCACGGAGGCCCCGGCCACCCGGGAAGGATGGCACCAAGGGAGACTCCATGTGCTCCTGGTGGAGCCCCATGTGGGGGATACAACCCAGATGTGCTGGGGTGAGGGCACCCAGGTGATGTGGGGCAGGCGCATCCTGCACACCCTCAATGGCAGGATGCAGCTGCTGCCGTGTTTTGCAGGCTGCAGGCTCCTGCCTCGGCAAAACAAGCCAGTGAGGATGAGGGGGGAGCGGCGGAGAGGGAAGAAGGGCACCATTTAACGGCTCTCATTGCTAGTCAGACCGACATGCCGCAGAGGCACAGGGAGGCACCGGTCCAAGGCACAGGGCAGCCCCACATCTACCGCCCTGCGAAGCCATAGAATCCCAGCCTGGTTTGGGTTGGAAGGGACCCTGAAGCTCCTCCAGCTCCAGCCCCTGCCAGGGGCAGGGACACCTTCCACTAGAGCAGCTTGCTCCAAGCCCCTGTGTCC
>WYDI02024882.1:0-12009 GCA_009867235.2 Psittacus erithacus | reverse complement strand
GGGCAGCCACAGCTTCTCTGGGCACCCTGTGCCAGCGCCTCAGCACCCTCACAGGGAAGAGCTTCTGCCTAAGATCCTTTAAGGAAGCTGTTTATGCCTACAGAGAGAAAACCTGGGAGATTCCCAGTTTGGGGCTGTATCCACTGAGCAGTGGTGGAAGAGCTGCGATGCCCCCTGCACTCTTTTACCTGTTTCCTTTACGTTTATGGGCTGCGCTCTGTCTGGAGTTCACGACACACAGTTTGGGGATGTTACTGCATGTAAGGAGTAAATGTTTGTGACAGATGAGTTATGAAATGGTGTCAGCTGAGGTTGGCTGAGCCGGGCCTGGGATTAGCTTAGGGTGAACCCACCTGTGCATTCATGTGAGTTTGCAAATGTGATGTCGGGCCTGTAACAAGAGCAGGAATCTTTCTTTGCCTTTCATTTACCCAAATAAATCCAAGAAAACACGATGGAAGTAGCTCAGAAATAGCAAGGGGTTAACTTGCTTTCAGCCAGGATAGACCTTCAGAAGAGGAATACCTGAAATACTTCTCCCATGCCTGCCAGGGCTGGCTTCTTACAAAGCAGCCAACAAGACAGATTTTAATAGGACTTACAAGCAGTAAGACAAAAAGAGGGGAAAATGGAGAAACTGAATTAAAAATGCTTCCAGAGCTGCGACGCCAGACGAGACAAATAGGGATCATCATTCCTTCTCTAAGGGAGGTGCTGCAGAGCGCTGTTCACCTGGTGAAGGCAGGGGTGAAATTAATGCTGGTTGTGGGCATATTAATGCCACTCATTCCCTGTCCCATTTGTCTCCTGCTGCCCAGGCTCCAGGCTCAGACCCAGCACCTTCCCTGTGCCACAGGCAGCCTTACCAAAGGCTTTGCTCTTCACTCCTCAGCCAGTGATGCTGAATGTGGTGGGGATGAATGATGGCAGAGGGGTGGTGAGGTCTGACCTCACCCCAGATGTGGGGCTGGAGCTGGGGGAAGCCTTGGTGTCCAAAGGCAGCACGGGAGGGAGGTAACAGCAGAGCAGTACCAGTGGGGTGTGCATCCATCCAGGCAGTGACATCCCCTGGACCATGAGGATGAAGTCCTGCATCCCAAGGCACCAGCCTGCTCATGGGGCCATGGGCTGGCTGGTGGTGGAGCAGGAGCTAAGCCCCAGGCTGGGGTTCAGCTAAAATACCACTTTTCTTCTCTCTGGTGCTAGACCTTGGGGCTGTCCCCGCGGTCAGAGCTCACCAAAGGCTGAGGGAGGCTGTCTCTATCCCCATGTCCTTCTGCACTGAGTCCTCCAAGTGACATTTCAGGAGAACTGGAAGCTGTGAAACTTAAGCATCAGGAGCTCAATCCATTAGCATCCTGACAAGCTTTGCAGAGATTTACAATGGGTTTTACCACCTGCTGGAGGTGCAGCAATAAATCCCTATCTCTAACTCACTCTCAGACCAAGATTTACAGCTGCCATCAGCCCCGCGCCATCAGTCAGCCCCTTCGACCAGGTGGGGAAAGGTCACTTTTTAGAGACAGAAATGATAAGGCTGTGAGCAAACCACCTGCTCCCAGCCCAGGAGGGCTCTTAGGCACCAGCCCTGCATTTAGCCCCTGGCCCCAGCGGAGCAGCATCACCAACGGCTTCATCAGAGGAGAGAATTGACTTTCCTGTGACCTGTGAGGTCCCCCAGCAGTGCAGGGTATCGGTGCCACTGCTCGCAGCTTCCACAGGTGCCTTAAACCCACAGCCAAAGGGAAAAGCAGAATTAACAGGATGGGGCTTTGCTTTGCCTCCCAGGGAGGAGCAAACCCGTGTGCCACTGCAAGCAGCCCAGAAGCATCCTTTGAAAGCAGGTAATTCCCCTCCCATGGGTCTGCCTGTCCTAACAAGAGCAGGGCTTCTCAACACCCAGATACGCACCCTGATGTTTATTGCTGTCACACAGCACCATGAGGATGGGCCATGGGAAGGGAGATGGGGACCTCTGCATGTCCCACTGGAGCTGCAGGCTGTCCCCAACCCATCCCATGGGGATGCGGCCCTGGTGCAGCCAGCCCTTGGGTGGCAAAAGATTCAGGGTCCAGAATCCCCGCCAGCTTCCCACAGGCTGCATTCATTAATTTTTCCCAACTATTACAGCCCCAGCACAACAGCCTTCCTCTTCAGAAACTCTTCTGTGCCTAACGGCTCTCCCTGTTAGTGCATTTCCCTGCTGCTCAATGTAAATCCCATCCCTTAATTTCACTGCCTTCCTCCTTCAGATTAATCTCTTTCCCTCCTTCGTGCCCACTCCTTTCCAGGCTCTGCCAGGAGGTATTGTATCCTCCCTTTACACGCTGCTCCTTTTTTGGATGCTGAAGCAGAACATGCTTACCAGAAAATAAACCTTTGCATAACCTACAAGAGCAGCAATTGAACATGAGTAGGAGTTTAGAAAAGGGAAGAAATAAAACGATGAATTTCCTTCTTCTATTTTATACTGTGGCATTTAATATATAGCAGCAGTTATTCCTATTGCCTCAAGAGTATATAAGCAGTAGTAAACTACCCGTCCATGTACACAGCGTACTGAACTGTCCATACAAGTGAGCCGGAGTGGCTTGTAAACTCGGGGGCAGTGAAGTTATCTCTACACAAACATAAAATCACAGCCCTTGGGAATAGCAGGAGAGAGGTGAGGCAAGCGCAAACACCGAGCTTTCATCCCTCTGCCTGTGCCCAGCGGAGCTGCTCCAGCTGAATGGCAGCAGGAGTGATTTGGACATTAAAGTGCAGCCCTGTGATGAGCCCACCGCACCACGGCTGCCTGCAGCAGCTCCCCTCTGAAAACCACCGCTTGGGACGTCCACGCTTCCTGTGCACACACAGAGACGTGGCCACCCCATTGCTGCCTGCAGGAGATTACCCATCGCAGCGCGCTGCCGTGCCCTGTTCCTACAGACATTTGAGGCACATTTTCAAGAGAAAGCAGGCAGGCTGCACAGCCAGACATTAAATGGGTATATTCATCCCTGCAGGTGGGCAGCTATTAGAGTGTAGCCTTTATATTACAGTAATTCCCAGGTGCATGAAGCCAGAGGGATGGAGGCAGGGGAGGGGAGGCTGTTATTTCTAGATGAGGTAATTCAGGAAGAAGTGGGTTTCTTGGTCTCTTGGTCATTCCTGCTGTTAGGACCATGCCTTCCCTGCCAGCTCCTTTGTCAGGGCAGGGTGCAGGAGAAGGCCAGGGGCTGAACACTGGACCTGCCCAAACACCTCCATGCAGAGCAAAAAGCCCCAGTGCTGCCTGGCTTGGACTGAGTAACTCCAATCACATCCTTCTGGAAAGGACCTGCAGACACAATAACAGTGATGAAACCAGCAGGCCTGGATAGAACTATAAAAGCCTGTAGTAATCTCTTTTGAAACGGCAGAATTCAAGAGAGGAGGACATCCCTTCTATAAGGGGGGTTATTTTTGTCATTCAGTTGAACGCTCAGAATTGCCATTCTCTCACCAGCTCCATAAGACAGGAGGAAAAGGAGGTTTCTTCCCACTCAGTTTCCACCTCCACAACTCAGCTCCAAGGGAAGTTTTGAATCTATAGCCCAGATGGAAACCTCTGCACATCGTGACCATCAAGTGCTGGGAGGAAGCCGATGGAGCAGTGCTGGGATGCACGAGCTGTGCTACCCTGTGCCCAGCGCAAGCCCAAGGCCGCAGCAGGACCAAAGGGCACAGAAAGGATTTAAAAGCCTCTAAAACTCCTCCCAGGCTGAGACTCCGGGTGCTCTGCTGCAATTTAAATAAGCCTCACCCTGGCCAGCCCCTGCATCACCTTTATTTCCAGACCGATTCCTCCGCTGCCCTTCTGCTGCATCTTCCTCCCTGCCCTCCTCTCCCCTCGTTTCTCACACTGCTCTTGGTCTTTTCCTGCTGCTCTTTTGCCATGTGCTTTGCACAATGTATTTGTTCCCTAAATCACCAGAGGTGCTTCCCAGTGCTCCCCATCCCAGTTGTGCCGGCTCTCCCGCCAGTGTGGAGCGCTGCTGCAGCCCCGAGCAGGGGGAACACAGGAGGTAGGGAAGGCACAACAGTGAGCGCAGGTACACTGGTGAGGTTTATGTCTGCTTGGTTTTCGTGTCACCCTCCCATGAGATCTGGGGCTTTTTTCTCTCTAATCTCAGCCGCCCCAGTGCTACCTGCAGCAGCGATAGGGGAAGCGTGATTTGTTCATTGATGTTGTCCTTATAATGCACATGGGGAAATTAACTTAAAGCCTGGGTTATGAAGAGAGCTAATTAGTTAATCCATGTAAAGTGCTTTAAGACTCTCAGATGAGGGGGAAGAATAGCTAATGGGGGAGCTCAGACAGGGCTCTCATGATGCAAAGTGAATTTCAGACAAGAAATCCTTACTGTACAGAATGGAATTAAATTCAAGGGCTCATCTAAAAGAGAAACCTCAGAATTGATCACATCCCAGTGAATAAAGACAGTCCATCAGTTCAAGGGCATCTTATACGTATATCCATGCCCACTAATAATTCTGCTTGAAACCAGCCTTCCTGGCAGATTCCCAGAGTCGATGCATTGAGGACCTCTGTGTCAACATTAGCTTTATAGCAGACGGATAATTGGTGGCAAGTACCCAGAGCTGGACTGTGCTGGACAACATAATGGCAAAAATTAAATCCTTCCAACAAAACAGCTCTTTGTTCAAGCAAAAAGCAGGCTCGAGAGAGAGCTCCACTCCAAGGCAGAACAATTACAGAGCAATTAGAGGGGTGAACTTTACCAACTCACCTGCACAACATCTATTTTCTCTTCCACAGTCCTCTGTCAAAGCTTCAGTTATTTCCTTTGTTCCCAACAACAGTCACTGGCTAAATTACCATCGGTGAGAACACTCTACAGCTGCACAGCCATCAGAAATCTGGGGAAGGAGGTCTCAAAGCGTTTGCCAACTACCCCTGAGTGCTCGTTTCTGGCTGAATCCTGCCCTCTTTGCCCTTTGGGGCAGTCGTTATCCACACAGGTTACCCCAGGAGAAGGGATTCGCACCTCTGGGCATTGGGCATTTTGCAGCCTGGGCTCTCTTTATGTCTCCATCTGGCTCTGCAGCACCACTGTGCCAGTGGGGAGAGCATCCAGACTGGGGCTGTGTCTCACTGAGGAGCTAGATTTCATCTGCCAGGAGCCCCCATCCTCACAGGCTTTGGGTGTACCAGTGCGTGTCAATGGGAACAGTAAATACTCTTTCCCCTTCATCGCACTGCACTGATCAGGGGCCCTGTAGACCTGAGATAAACCTTCTCTATATTTGCTTTAACACCTTCCTGCCCTCCTGTTGGAAGGAGCGGGATTTGGATGGTGGTGGCCACAATGCCATCGCCACGGCTGGGGAAGCCGCTGCTCTGACACCATTCCCAACACCCTTCCTGCCTTGGAATGGGGCTGGGCTGACCCTGGGGCTCTCTTGGCCTCAGGGAAGAGCTGTGCCATGTCAGCCAGGCTGAGCAGCACGGGTGGGAAGCAGAGGTGACAGTGATGCAGACGGCGTGAATTACTCCTGTGCTCAGTCTCGCGGGCGGCATCAATTGGATTGTGTTGTGAAGCCCTCCGTGAGGGCAGCTCTGCTGTTTGAGTGGCATTTCCATATTCCGCTGAGCAGCCCGCATGCCATAAAATCTGATCAGCTTTCTCGGCCATCACTTCGTGTATTTTTATGAGTCTATTAAAATGTGATTTACATTTTTTCAATTTCCACTCCCCCCCCCAACTTTTCCCTTCAATATGCCCAAGGGATGAGTGAATTAGATTGGAGGGAGCCCACGACCATATGGCCAATTGGATTAGGCTCTCCTAACTGTTCAGCAGAAAGTAATAGGGGCTTTAAACCTGGATCCCAAATTCTGGATGCCTGTTTTGTCTGAATTGCCAAACAACTCCATTCTTTAAGGCTCTTATAGAGCTCTGCATCCATCAGCGTGATGACAGGGATGCCCAATGCCTGTCCTGCAGCCGGCCTGGGGCCAAGGACCTCACGGTGCTCCGAGCATCAGAGGCTGCTGGGGCAGAAATGGAAGCACATGGGCTCAGCTCCATCGGACTCAGCCACCTCCACCCCCCTTCCTCTAACCCTGAAATTAATCACCAGTAAATGGCTGCTCAAACTGCATATTTTTAGTCAGAAATAATGCTTCCTTTTGGGGCTGACAGAAGCGTGAGTTACGCTTCCTGTAGTTCTGCTTGCCTAGGGCAAACGCTGCAGCATTCCCGGGATGGGAGCACAAAGGAGCTGCGAGTGCTGCGGGATGAAAATTTGCTTTCAAATTCGAGGGAATATTTGTCGAAATATTCTCTGCTATTTGCTCAATTCTGCTACCAACGGGTTGCCAGCCGGGTTCAAGGAGAGGCGAGCAAGTGGGGCTCTGAGCAGCCTCTGTAATTCTCTTTGCTCTGAAGAGGCAGAGGGAGATTAACAGAAAAAGAGGCAGCAGGAGGATTTGTCAAGAGAAATAATCATTTTTAGATCAGGGAGGTTCGCAGCCTTGATGGCGAGCAAATGGCAGGAGCAAGCCGACTCCTGAGCCTGCCCCTTGTTACCCAAAGAAGCAAATTAAGGCAATTGCGGTTGAACACGATCAATGGTTGGCTTCTTCCCCATTCAGTCGCCCTCTTTCTCCCCAAAACCTTCTCAGACCTCCTTGGCCAGTGCCAGGAGCCATTCTGCAGCCCACGTTTGGCATCCTCGGGGTGATTGCAGCGTTTCCTCAAGCAGCATCACTGAGGTACCGTGCGCTGTGCACACCACGGGATGCTGCTGCCATCTACAGAGAGAGGTGGATGGGGATGGGGGGACCAGGCAGGGATGGGGGTATCAGGCAGGGATGATGGGGACGAGGCAGGGATGGTGGGGACCAGCAAGGCTGGAGAGCACATCCATCTTCATGAGAGGATGCTCTCACAGTAATCATTGTGCTGCAGGAGTGAGCAACAGAATTAATTGTGCACCATTGCTGGGAGCAGTGGACATATGAGAGCAGGAGGTGGTGACGCAGCCCTGAATCTTGGCTGGAGCATCCCAGAGCCTCTGGACATCACCTGCCTGGAGCTGCAGGTGGGATGCGGAGGATGCTCCACCATCCGCATAGGACACACCAGGGCAACAGAGCTGGGCAGCTCTCAGCGTGCTCATCCTTGAGGAGCTGGTGGCAGATTCCTGCTCTCAGGAGCTGGAGCTTTGTGAGCCACGTTCCTCTTCTCTCCATGGACAAGGGAGTAATTTACCTGGATTAAGAGGCAAAAATAAAGCAGGTTCACTTTCCGGCTCCATTTGTACAACGCGCGGCTGGGGCTGGTTTGTTTTCATTCTCGGATAGCTGTTGTATCCCTTGACAGTTTTCTGCTTGTAAATAGTCAAGTATCACATTCCCTCTGTGGGAAACAGGGCCAACAAAAACATGAAATCCACCTTTTTTTTCCTTTTCCCCTCTTTTCTTCCAGCTGTGCTGCGGTTTCGATTAACATACGCCTTGTCTCGCCCGCGGCGAATGGTGGTGAGGAGATGAGGAATAGGAGCAGCGTGGCAGGTAATGGAAGACACGTCCTCATTTCTGCTCCAGCAGACAGTGCAAGTGTCCATTAAACGCTAAAATTAATTGTTTAAATCGTTCTGAGCAGCATTTACGAAAATGGCCTCGTCAGTGCAGCTGGGCATTTGGTTTCAAAAGCTTTCCCTGCGCTATCTGCATCCCAACGTTCCAGCAGCGAGCTTCTTCACGACAAACTCATTTGTTCTGCACGCATTTATTTTCTCCCTGCACAACACTTACACAAATACGTGGCAAAAACGGAGACAATATTTTTTCCCCTCTTGTTTTCATGCTGTTTCAGAGACAAATGGCTTCAGTGCTCAGTGGTACCCCCCACCAACAGATGTGCATCCCAAAGCGCCTGCCTTGCACCAATCCCACCAACAGCCAGACCAGCCAGAGCTGAAAATCCCAACAAAAGTCCCCCTAGAGCTGCCATCTGGGGACAGGGACAGCTCCATATCCAGGCCCAGGAGGATGAGAGAGGAGGGAAGTGCTCCCAGTGCCCCCAGCCCCATTTCCCACCTCCCATCATCTCCCATCTCTCATCATCTTTCATCTCCCATCATCTCCCATTCCTCTCAGGCTGCAATGGAAAACACCTGGGTGGAGACAGAAGTCAACGGGTCCATCCCACTTCAGAGGGCAACTGCTGCAGTAAGCAGGTAAAACTGTGCCTGCATGACAGAAGATGGAACTAGGGGCAGATACTGGAGTCTTTGCAGGCAGGACAAAGTCCTGGTCAGGGAGAGGGGCAGCTTGAGGTTGAGCGCTGTAAATACCAAGGGAGGCAATAGCTGTCAAGTAATACAAATCTCTAGCATGCTAATAGTTCTTTCTGCTTTTCCAAAGACACAATGTCTGGGTGCCAGCAGCAGTGACAGGGCTGTTACAGAGACCAGACCGGAGCTGACTGGAGCCTGGAGGCAGGATCCATCACTGGAGGCAGGTCCATTCGCCCGCATGGGTTTTCCTCTGTACTTTGGAATTAATGGCTGCAATGAGCAAGCTCTCCCCGCACCATCCCATCAACTTGACTGTTGAAGCTGTGGAAGTGGTGGAGTCACACAATCCAAGAGGGATTTACAGGATGTGAAGATGTGGTGCCTGGGGGCATGTGTTAGTACTGGACGTGACAGTGCCAGGTTAAAGGCTGACCTCAATGATCTTAGAGGTCTTTTCCATCCCAAACAATTACAATTCCGTGATTCTATGATTTATCCTTTCAGCAAAAGCCATCCATTCAAGGAGAGGCAGGGAAGCTCCTCTGTGTTGCAGGTGTCTTACGCTGGAGCTATTTACCTACAGTGCCAACGCAGTCATCTCAGGGGTGAGATGTGAAATCACTTATGTGACTATGAATATTGCATGGCTGCTTAGAAATTAAAATGAATTTTGAGTCGTGTAGCATTTATGTGCACTCCTAATTTATATTTGAACAGCAGAGGAACTATTTTCTGTCTCGAAATCCAAGCTTAATTTTTATCTTTATTATCTTTAGAGCTTAGTGAATAATTAATTCTTTTCCTTGCAAGTTTCTGTTGGGTTTGAAGCAAAATTAATTCAACCAAGGCTTGGGCTTTGTTGCCGCTGACTTTGCAGGAGGGAGGTCCCGGGGCAGCTCAGAGTCCTGCTGGGGTTACAGAGTGAGGCAGTTTGGGAATAAAGAGCCTTGTCCTCTGAGCCAGGGGAGCCGGGGTCCCGCTGGCTCCGCGCTGATGGGGGATCCATCTCCTCCCACCGCTGGCCTATTTCAACATGAAGGATTTTCCTCCCCACCCCAAGCTCCTGGGCAGCAGTTTCCAGTCTAATTACGGGCCCCGGCTTAAGCAGAGATTCTCATTCAGTCTTATTTGTCATGCTGATACATGCACAAAAAGTGTTTTACCACTGCTCAGGCAGAAAGACTTTGAGGCCATTAATTGAAAACTAATCAGGAAAATATGTGTGCTCTCCAGGCAGGCGTGCAGGCCAGGCGGAGCTGGGCTCCATTAGGAGGAGAGCATTAAGCACATTCACCAGTGTAATCCCCAGCAAGGCGCTTCCCAACAGCAAAGCATCATGAGCACTGGAGGAAGAGCTGTGTCCAGAGGGTGCCAGGGCTCCCACATCAGAGCCCAGCCCCACAGTACCACCCACAGCGGCTCCCAGAGTCCCAGGCTCCATAGGATGGGGTTGGGGAAAGGAACTGGGATGGACATAGTGGGGGACCATGATGGCAACTGGCACAGAGATGAGGACCATGATGGACAGGGATGGAGACCATGATGAGGACCAGGACAGACAGAGATGGGGACTGGGATGGCCTCAAGAGTGAGTGCTGGTCTGAGAGGAGTGGCTGTGAACACCAGCAACTTCTCCATTAACTGCAAGGTGGGAGAAATGGTGCTGGATGTCCAGAAGGCAAATGGGCTTTGGGAACAGGTTGGGCACATGGGGCTCTGCACCAGTTGGAGGACTGATACTTCTCTCTCATGAGATTTGTGTGTGTGATTGCACAGGTTTTCTTTACCTTTAATTAGAGATAAAAAACATATAAATGAACCTGGAGCAAATGAGGGTGAGGAAAGCACCAATCACAGCTAATGATGGGGAACAGCAAGAGCATCGGAGACATTCAGCATCCACAGCCATTACTGTTGAAGGGCTTTCATTTGCACTGGCAGGAGCTGGGACCTGTTGCTGTTGGTGCTGCGTGAGCTGAAGGCAGCCCTGCTGTGATTGGCATCTCAATCAATGGAAGTATTGTGCTGACTGCTCTCTCTCCTCCTGCAGCAGCGTATTTCACTCCAGCCTGGACGTATTTATGAAGCAAAGCGTGTGTTTTGATAACATTATTGTTTCTACCCAGTTGATGTATTTGCTCCTGTGAAGCGTGGGCCAAAATCCTGCCGCCAGCACTGCCACCTCTTGTGAGTTTCCTGCAAGTGTTGCAGCTCTTTGTGTTTCATTTCACATCTCAGAGCTTGGGTATAGAGGGAGAGCTGGGTTCTCCTGCATTTAGGGTGAGGTGATTCACAGCCCAAGACAAACACCGGAGAGGAGGCCCTGTTATTGGGAGCATAACAGCTCAAACTGCTTTCAACAGCATCACACCCCATAATACTCCTTGACCTTGAATAATTTCACCTTAAAACACTCTTAAAAGAGCTATTTAAAAGAGGGAGCAAAGCTGCTTCATTTCAGCACTGATTTAGTGCCTGGATGCTGTGCTTTCTATGACGGGAGCTTCACGAATCCTTCAGTGACCTCCCCCTGTCCTGGCTGAGGGGGTCTGTGAGACCCCTGGGCTGGTGCTGCAGCACCCTCAGTGCCTGCACCCCACTGAGCGCTGGTGATGGGGACTTGTGCTGGGGCCGGAGGTCAGGGATGTCAAACCTGACTCCTTGTACATCTCAAAGCATTCACAGCACAGAGCTTAAGCACTGACAGAGGAAGAATCACATTTAAACAGAAAGAGTTATAAAGGGCTTTTTCTGAGAGCTTTGGAGTCTTTTTAAACAACTTTATTTCTTAATTCCAAAGTCTGTTTGGACAGCCTGAAATGAGATCACTATGGAAGGCCGGGAAGATCATCTCCTAACTGACAATAAACAGCAGCAATTCCTTCCCATTCAAAGCAATTATCCCTGACTCAGTCTTGGGGAAACAGCCACAATTGCTTTTCTGCCAGCTCTTGCAAGTTAATAACACAGCATCCTGCCTTGGCTGCACCGGAGGGGTTTGCAATTACTCCTGAAGAATTTCCCCCCAAGAAGGAGCTGAGGATGGAAGCACATCAGGGGGTGGGATTCCTCCCGCATTTTAATGCCACCATGGCCCTTACCCCATGGGACGCCCCGGGAGGACCTGCACAGAGGCTGGATGAGCTCTATGGCTTGTTCAAGGATGAACTGCGCCGGGCTGAGCTCGTTTGCGGTCCCTGGCAGCTTGAGCGCTGGGATGAGCAGCACCGCGTCGCAATCGTGCTCCCTGGCTGCAGCAGCGAGCCCTGCAGCTGAGACCGCGGAGAGGCTCGGAGCAGACCCTGAGCAGCTCAACGGGAGCTGCAGGCGGGGGGGGTTCCTTCCGGAGCTGCTCTGCTCCCGGCTGTGGCTTTGCAGTGCAAGGGAGCACCGTGGCCGGGGTGGAGCTGGACCTGCTGGGGCACGAGCAGCTGAGGGAGGGCTCCGGATGCGCATCCAGGCAGGAGGATGGAGGGAGGGTTTGTGCCGAGCTCCCCAGTTCAGGTCGGATTGCCCCGGGCTGTAGGAGCTCTGTACCGCAGCTGATGTGGTCAGAGGGGCCCCGCATACCTCAGGGGGGCCTTGGCTCCAGGCAGTGCAAGGCAGAGAGTGTTAAAGGCAGAAATGTGATGGTTTGGGCTGGGAGGGAGCTTAAAGCTCCTCCAGCTCCAACCCCTGCCACGGGCAGGGACACCTTCCACTAGAGCAGCTTGCTCC
>WYDI02024879.1:19746-32839 GCA_009867235.2 Psittacus erithacus | reverse complement strand
AGAGGGGCTTTGGACAAGGGCCTGTAGGGACAGGCCAAGGGGAATGGCTTTAACCTGCCAGAGGGGAGACTGAGGTGGGATCTGAGGAAGTTCTTCACTACGAGGACCCCCCACCAGTACCCCAGGCTGTACTGCGGATGGGAACAGGGAGCATCCCTGGGGCCAGGCAGGGCTGTTTGTGGGTGCCAGGTTCCTGCTCACTCCCTGGCTCTGACGTGGTTCTTTGCAGGGTTTGCCAGGCTTCCCCGGCGTGCTGGGACGCCCGGTAGGTGTCTGTGCCCCCCCACGTCACTGTGACACCCCCATTCACTGTGTCCTCCCTCTGCTTGCTGTGGGTGCTCACAAAGCTGCTGGCACTGTCTGGGTCTCCTCTCCCAGGGGACACCCCATGCATCCACTGGGGAAAACCCATCCCTGCAGTGACCCCCATCTCTCCCTCCCTTCAGGGCAGCCCAGGAGACCAAGGACCCCCAGGACCTCCGGTAAGGACCCACCCCATGCCATGCACAGGGGTCTGTTGTGTGAAGAGGGGACATCAGCCAGGGTGGGCTATGCCACCAGCAAGCGCTGCCCCAACATAACATCCCCTTGTCCCCTGCAGGGCAGCGCTGGCCCACCGGGAGCCCAGGGCCCAGCTGGCACCAAGGTACGGCAGTGGCATCGGCACTGATGCCAGCAGGGCAGGGACGTGGCTGTGGGTTGGGTGATGAGGCTGATGTGGGCACTGTCGTTACAGGGTGATCCAGGAGATCCTGGCTCTGGCATCCGGGTGAGCACTCGTCCCTTCCCCATCCAGAACCCCAAACCCATTCAGCCCATTGCGCACCTCCGGTGGGGCCAGCCGATCTCCTGGCTGTGCTGGGGGCAGGTTTCCAGCCCCTCTGACACCTCTGTTTCCATTGCAGGGCCTGCCTGGTCCCCAGGGCAACATAGGGCTGCCTGGCCCCCCTGGCCTCCCTGGCCCCGGGGTAGGTATTTACAGCCCCTTGACCTATCCCATGGCCATTCCTGGTGGGCTCCTACTTCATTCTGCTCCCACCTCCCTTGCAGGGCCCACCGGGTGTCCCTGGGCTGACGGGACAAGTGGTGAGTGCGTTGTCCCCCCCGTGCCCGGCTGCCACCGGTGTGGGTGCTCCGGGCGGTGTGGGGCTGTTTGGGGCTGCAGGACCCCAGCACCCGGCAGTCCCCCACAGCCGGTCCGGCTGCTCACAGGGGGAGAGCGGGAAGCCGGGAGTGCCGGGCCGGGATGGCGTGCCAGGGAAGGATGGCGAGGCCGGGATGCCAGGGAAGATGGTACGTGTGTGCTCCTGCCCCAGTGGGACCCCTTGCTCCACCTGGAGGTCTGTGCCTGAGGCTTGTGTTGCTTGTGCCAGGGGGTGCCAGGACCTTCAGGTCCCGCTGGTCCCAAGGGAGAGCCAGGGGATGCTGGAGCACCAGGGCAGGTGAGTGTGGAGCTGGAGCACCAGCATGAGGGGAGCATCCCCACAGAGCCCTGCTCACTGATCCCCTCTCTCTGTGCCCAGGCCATCGCTGGCCCTCCTGGTGCCAAAGGGGAGAAGGTGAGGAGCCGGGGTGTGTGGTGGGGGGATCCCCACCCTTGGGTGCTGTCAAAGGCACTGGGGCTGGGGTGGGCAGGGGTCTGGTACCTGATGCTGGCACAACTGAGCATCCACGGGTGCCTGAGCATCGTGTACCTGTGTGTGCCTGAGCACGCATGTGCTGCTGCAGGGCGAGCCGGCACTGCTGGAGGGCGTGCTGCTGGGAGAGCCCGTGAGTTGGCCCCATCAACCCCACCATTAAACCTCACCCCCCGCACCTTCCTGGGGGCAAGCCAGCCCTGTGCCCCCCCAACCCCACTGTCCCCCAGCAGGGCTCCAAGGGTGACCGAGGCTTGCCGGGCCCCAAGGGCGAGAAGGTGAGTGCTGCTGGGGGATGAGTGCTGCTCCACAGCAGGAGCATCCGCACACAGCCCCGTGCATCATCTCATGCTCCTGCTTTCTGCTCTTTTCCCGCTGCCAGGGGGAGCCAGGACGATTTGGGGAGCCGGGAGATCCTGGGGAAGACGTGAGTAGGAGCACATGGGGTCAGGGCTGGGTGCTGGGGGTAGTGGGTGCTGTGAGAGGACCTGTGTCCTCATCACTTACAGCCCAGGCCTTACCAGTGGGTTTGTGTCTTCACAGGGAGCCAAAGGGTCCTCCGGAGCCAAAGGGGAGAAGGTGGGTGTCTGCTCCGGGTGGTGTGGTGCCCCCGGCACGCTGTGCCTGCCGGCCAGGGCATGTGCCCCACGCTCTGTGCCCCACGCAGGGATCGCCAGGGGTTGGCGTGCAGGGACCGCCGGGACAGGACGGGCCGCCGGGTTTGAAGGTAACCCCTGCCCTCATGTCACCCGGGGCACCATGTCCCCAGTGCCCTGGTGCTTCCCTGGCCAAGGGGGGAGCATGTTCCCGAGGGGCTCTTTTCATGGGCCGCATCGTTTTCCTCCCTGCTCTAGGGTGACATTGGCTTGCCAGGACTGCCAGGACCCCCCGGCTTAGCCGGCATCGCTGGGACGCCGGGGCAGCCGGGTCTCAGAGGGGACAGCGGGCAGCCTGGCCCACCGGGGCCCCCAGGAGAGAGGGTACAGTGGGTGACCCTGGAGCCCTGGGCAGTGGCAGTGGGACCCCCCCCGCCCCACTGCAGGCCCTGCCTCTCACCCCTGTTTCCCTACAGGGTCTGATTGGCTTTCCCGGGAGAGAAGGCACCCCCGGAGCACCAGGACCCGCGGGGCCCCCGGGGCCAGCCGTGAGTGTGGGGCTGCAGTGCCCGGGTGCCCTTTGGTGTGGGCAGGTTGATGGGCACCCTCCCTGCACATCCCACCCCGGCTGGGGATGCTGGGCTCCAGTGTGGGAGCCTGGAGTGCTTCGTGGGGTGCTTGGCATCGCCTTCCTCGCATGGATCACTCACCCCTCTCCTCTCCTCTAGGGCATACAGGGGGCTGCTGGCCCGAAAGGTGACAAGGTAGGACAGGGCACGGTCCTGCAGCACGAGGGCTGCTCCTCCCGCAGGGTGTCCCTGCTGCAGTTACCCCGGGGGATGCTGAGCCCGCTCTGGATGGTGGCACTTGGAGCTTGCTGTGTCCCCAGCCCCCGGGGGGGCGGCAGGGACAGTGCAGGGGGTGTCCAGTGCCATAGGGGCACATGGCACGGTTGGGGGGCAGCAAGGCCAGGGCTGAGCTCTTGCCTTCCCATGGCAGGGCGCACCGGGGGCCGGGCTGCCAGGGGCCAGAGGAGAGCGCGGAGACCCGGGGCCACGGGTAGGTACAGGCACAGCCTCTGTGTCGCTGCCACAGACCCTGTGTCCCCCGGCAAGCCAGAGGCTGTCCCTGGGAGGTGCTGGGTGCCCCCATCACAGACCCCTCCTCACATCCCTTTCTTCTCACAGGGTGAAGATGGGCGCCCAGGGCCAGAAGGGGACCGAGGGCCGGTGGTAAATACCCGCCCCCAGCTGCCCCTGCCCGGGCCTGCAGCACCCGCCTCCTCTTTCTCTCCTCTCCTCTTCTCTTTTCTCTCTCCCACAGGGCTTGCCAGGGAACCGGGGGGAGCGCGGGGACAAGGTGAGGGGCTCTGGGAGCCGATGCATCCCAGGGGTCAGGGTGCCCAGGACTGGGGATGCTGTCGCTCCCTGCTGGCATCCTTGCAGCATCTCATCATCTCCCCTTCCTCACAGGGAGATGCTGGGGCCCCGGGGCCCAAAGGAGACAAAGTGAGTCCCCAGGGTGGGGGCAGAGGGAGGAGGGCAGCAGTGTTGATCCCCTGCTTACCCCATCTCTGTCATTCCCATGTGCAGGGAGATACCGTGGTGGTGGAGGGGCCTGCCGGGACACGGGGCAGCAAGGGGGAGCCGGTAAGAGCTGCCCCATCCTCCCTGTTCCCATCTTCCCCTCATCCCTGCCCAAGGAGCTCTGTTTTCCCCATCCCATCGTGTATCTGAGCATCTCCCCATGCCCTGACCTGTCCCTGTGTTTCCCACTTTGCAGGGAGACCGTGGCCTGAAGGGCACAGAAGGGGACAAGGGGGACAAGGGGGAGCAAGGCATGCCTGGAGAGAAGGTACAGGGCTGGGGGCGCTTGTGAGGAGCTGGGGGCTGCTGGGTTGGGACCATGGAGGGCTGTTGATGGACCCAGACACCATGGTGTGATGGCATCCCTGTGTCCATGTGCTGGTGCTTGTTGGGGACCCTGGCTCGATGAGCCCCAGCAAGGGGAGCTGCTGGAGCTGGCCTTGAAGGTCCCGATGGCTCCATGGGGCTGTGCCATGGCCAGAGCTCTCCCTCTTCACCCGTCTTGATCTGGTCTCTGCTTCCAGGGGTCGAGGGGGGAGCAAGGCGAGAAGGGCTCCACCGGCTTCCCAGGCGCGCGTGGCCCCGGTGGGCAGAAGGTGAGGAGCTGGAAGCCCGTGTTGCTGGGGGGATGCTGGGGCACCATCCCCTCACCTTCCCTGACCGATGCCTTTTCCGTCCCCAGGGAGAGGTGGGAGCTCCGGGGGAACCCGGTGAGCCGGTGAGGAGCCACGTCTTGGTGCCGCTGCAGCCCATGGTGCCAGCCCATGGCAGGACAGGGAGCAGACCCCTCATGTGTTCAATCCTGCAGGGCCAGCCTGGCCGCGATGGGATCCCCGGAGCCCGTGGGGACAAGGGGGACATGGGACCCCTGGGCATGCGCGGCCCAAAGGTGGGTTGGCCTCCGCCCACCCCCAGCTATTCCCCACATCCCTTGGGCATGGCTCTGACTCCCTTCATCCCCACAGGGTGAGCGGGGCATGAAAGGCGCTTGCGGTCTTGATGGGGACAAGGGCGAGAAGGTGAGTGTGTGCCTGAGGCTGCTGCCCCAGCCTGGGTGCTGCCCGGAGGCTGCAGCCCTTCGGATCCCCTCTGCCAGCCACTGGGAGCAGGGAGACGGCTGCGGCCAGATCTCGGCCCCACCATGGGGCACAGAACTGACCACTCTGCCCCTGTCCTGCCCCTGTCCTGCAGGGCGAGCCAGGGCTGCCGGGGCGCTCGGGGCTGCCCGGGAGGAAGGGCGAGCCGGTAAGTGCTGTGCTCACTGGGTGTTGCGGGAACGTGCGGCTGGTGGCTGATGGACACCTCCCTGTCACCCACAGGGAGAGCTGGGGTTGTCCGGACCACCCGGCATCCCCGGCAAGGAGGGACTCATGGGGCCCAAGGTATGTACATCAAGGCAGTGCTGGGAGAAGCTGAGCTGGCGCTTCAGCTGCTGGCTGCCTGTTCCCTCTGCCTGTCCCTGCTGCCTTTCCCTGCTGCCTGTCCCTTCCTCTTCACAGGGTGATCGGGGATTCGACGGGCAGCAGGGAGCCAAAGGAGACCAAGGGGAGAAGGGAGAGCGGGTGAGCAGGCCGGCTTGCGTTGCACTGTGTTGCTTTGTCCAGGATCCAGCAGCATCTCAGAGCCCGATGCTCCCAGAAGAGGCATCCAGTGCTGCTCTGAATTGTCACTAAAGTGACAACAAATCCCCTCCCTTTGCAAGAAGGCGCCGGTGCTTTGGGGTGCCCGTGGTGCCTGTTCTGGGGCTGGTGGCTCCAGCTCCACCAGCCTCACCCCTGCTCTCCTGCAGGGTGCCCCGGGTGTCATTGGTGGCCCTGGTCCCCGGGGCAGTGATGGTGCTCCAGGCCCCCCTGGGCCTCCCGGAAGCGTTGGCCCACGAGGTCCTGAGGGCATGCAGGGCCAGAAGGTGAGTCCTCACCACCTGGGTGCTGTGGAAAGGGGAGGGTCTTGTCCCCAGTGTGGGCGAGGGGTTGGTGTCACCAGGAGCCATCTCCCAGCTCTGTCTCTGTCCTGGGCTCCTCCCTTGTGTCCCCCTGCCCAGGAGGTGGGAGCCTAAGGATCCATCCCTGGACCCATCCCTGTCCCCATCCCCATCCCCTCCTGCACAGTTGTCCCAGGGTGCGGAGACCGGCAACTCAGCACATCCATGGCGCTGGGTGAGCAGAGGGGCTCCAGAGCCACCAGGCAGGTCCTGAGCTGTGTCCCTTGCAGGGAGAGCGAGGCCCCCCCGGGCAGTCGGTGCCGGGGGCCCGTGGCGTGCCCGGCATCCCCGGCGAGAGGGGACAGCAGGTTGGTGAGCGGGTCCCTGCGCTGCCCGGCCAGCCCCGGCCGGGACCAGGCTCCCACCTCCCTCTGCTTGTCCCTAGGGCAGTCCCGGCACCCAGGGGCAACGTGGGGAGAAGGGAGAGCCGGGAATGACGGTAAGAGCCAAGAGGGAGCTGGCACTGGCTCGTGGTACTCAGGTCATCAGGATGGGATGGGGATCCGGGGTGCCGGATCCATTCTGCTGCTGTCAGTGAGGGGCTTCCCTCTGCTCCGGGCTCTGCTGGGGCTGGGGAAGAGCTCTTCCTCCTCTCTAACTGCACCATCCCTGCTGTGATGGGGGTCCTTTGCCCCTCCCCATGCCTGGCAGGAGGAGGAGATCCGTGCCTTCGTGCGGCAGGAGATGAGCCAGCACTGCGGTGAGCATCCCCCTGCCCCGGGCTGGGCTCTGGCCCCGCTGCCCCTGCCCCGGGCTGGGCTTTGGCCCCGCTGCCCTTGACCCCGGCCCCCTGTCTCCCGCAGCCTGTGACGGCCGCTTTCCGCAGCGCCTGGACTCACGTGAGCTCTCAGGTTGTGGCTTCCCCTTCCTACCCCTTGCCCTTTGCATGTGGCACCACCAGGGTCCCAGCACTCGCTTGTGCCACCGGTTTTGGGGGTGCTGGAGGCAGCTGGGACCCCCCTGAAACAGCCTTGTCACTCCCTTGTGACCCTCATGGAACCCCTTCAGCCAGGGCCAGCACCAGCGTGGGACCATGTACAGGGAGAAGGGATGGTGCGTGGTGCCGCAGGGATCCCCAGCTCAGGATGGTGCCAAAGGGGTCTGGGCACTGCTGGGGTCTGCCCGACAGAGAAGGGACCACAGGGACAGTGCCCATCCATGCCTGATGCTGGAGCTGGGGCAGGGGGGCTGCAGGGGCAGGGCTGCTGCAGCGGAGGGGAGGCTGGAGCAGTGGGGTGGAGGGATGGAGGCAAAGGGGCTGCGGTGAGGTGGGTGCTTTCTCCCTAAGGAGGCTGGGGGGCTCAGGCCAGGAGCAGCTTCCGCTCTGCCCAGGGAGGAGGAAGGAGCGTCCGCCAGGACAGGGATCGCAGCCAAGCAGGTGATGGAGAGCCCGGAGGACATACAAGACCTGGCCCCATGGGGACATGTGCCTCCCTGTGCCCTTCCTCATCCCCATCCTCATCTGATGGGCTCTGCTCCAGCAAGGGCTGTTTTCCCCCTGGGAAGCAGGGAGGATGCATCCCACTTCCCCTTTCCTCCTCCCTGACATCTGCACCGTGTTCTTCCCCCTCACAGGGCTCTTTCCCACCCAGCCCTTCCCTGCAGTCCCTGTGCTCAAGTTGTCCCACACTGAGGAGGAGGAGGGTGAGTGTCATCTCAGTGCTTTTAGGCCCCATCTCCTTTTTCCCCTGCTCCATTTATGTCACATCCTGCCCTCCATGTCAGGCACTGAGGGATAGCCCAGCAGTGCCCATGCTGCCGGTCCTGGGGGCTTTGATTAAAGAAGTAGGCGAGGAGAGGGCAGCAAGGAATGTGTGTGTGCAGGTGTGCATGCGTGTGCTGTGTGTGTGCAGGCATGTGCAGAGCAGCACTGGGGGGATGCAGGGGCAGGAGGGGGCTGCTGACACCCATTGCTGTCTCCCAGGGCAGCACAGACAAGTCACACTCGACGCTGATGACCTCGAGTACAACAGTGAGTACGGAGAGGATGAGGAGGAGGAGGAGGACTATGATGAGGTGCCGGAGATGGATGGCTCAGAGCAGCCTGTGACAGGTGGTGAGCTGCTTATGCAGAAGCTGTTCCCTGTGAGGGTGCTGAGGTGCTGGCACAGGGTGCCCAGAGAAGCTGTGGCTGCCCCATCCCTGGCAGTGTTCAAGGCCAGGTTGGACACAGGGGCTTGGAGCACCCTGCTCTAGTGGAAGGTGTCCCTGCCCATGGCAGATCATGAGCCACAGAAGGGGTTCTTATAGCCCCCAGCAAAGCAGTGGAGGGGTCTCTTGCCTTCGACGGTTTCCCCTCTGCCTCCATCACCACGGTGCTGCGGCTCTGCCCCCCTCACTGCTGCTGTTTGCCCCGCAGCGGAGCCCTGCAGCCTGCCGCTGGACGAGGGGGGCTGCCGGCGCTACACGCTGCGCTGGTACCACAGCCAGAGAGGCGCCGAGTGCCGGCCCTTCGTCTACAGCGGCTGCGGGGGGAACAGCAATCGCTTCGACAGCCGGGAGGAGTGCGAGCTGCGCTGCGGGCAGCGCCGCGGGGCAGGTACGCACGGCACGGACCAGCACAGCGCTGGCACCGGCAGCTCCGGCAGCGTCCCCACCGGGTGCCGCGGGCTCAGCCAGCGCAGAGCCGGGGGGATGATGCTGGTCACACGCACTGGCTCCAATAGCCCGGATCTCTCTCTGCAGGTGCCCGTGGTGATGCTGTCGGCGAGGCAGGAGCACAGCCGGAGGCATAACACGGGCTGCATCCCGCAGGCCGTATCCCATGGGCAGCATCCCATGGGCAGCACTCCGCAGGGAGCATCCCGCAGGCTGGGCTGTCCCATGGCAGATCCTGCTGCCCCCTGCCCAGGGCTGCTGCAGAGCCGGGACCCCCGGCAGAAACCTGGTGCTATTTCTAATGTGTCTTTTTGCTGCTCATGGGGTTTTTCTTTCATATCACTTTTATTGCCTGTTAAGGTGAAATTTATGTCAACCCTTATTCACCCCTTTCCCACCTGGAGGTTTCCTGGGCTGTTCCCAGCGTGGTTTTTAAGTTATTTGCTGCCGATGGGATGGTGCTCGGCCCCTGCTCCCTCTCTGGTGGCCCTGGAGTGGCACTCGGACTGGGCACAGTTGGGGTCCCCTCATCTAACACCCTCATCCCTTTCCCTGTCTCCCCCAGACCCCAAACGTCCCCCATTCTCTGCCCACATCCCTGGGCCAGGTGCTGCCTCCCCACATCCCTCCTCCCTTCCCTGCAACCACCTCCATCTGAATAAATTTCACCTTAACCTCAACCGGGGCCTGGTTCCCCTTTTGTGGCTGCGATGGTTTGGCAAAGAAAGAGCTGTGTGGAGAACGGAGGCTCTCTCCCTGTGCTACCCTCCCACTCACACCTTGGCTTTTAACCCTGGGGAGTCAACGCTGGGAAACCCCTGAGGATGGGCAATGTCAGAGTTGGGGAGTTGGGGACGTGCTTTTAAGCCAAGCATCCCCCTGTCCCCACAGTGGGTGATGCTCATCAGGGCTGGAGTTCCCCCTACCCGGGCACCCCAGTGCCCTGTCCCCGTGCCCGGCACGTGTCCAGCTGACGCACAAGGGGCCGTGACCTCCCAGCTGGGCCGTGATGTGCCGGCACGTGGGGCTGCGGTGCTGCGGGATGAATCAGCGCCCGCAGCTAATTCTGGCTGCTGGGTGGGAGGTCCTGGCCCAAGGACAGAGCTGGTGCTGTCTCCTTTGCTGTCACCGCTGGAGGCTGGGCTGGGACTGGTCACCTTGTGGCCATGGGGAGGGCAGGACCCCCAGCAGCCTGACCCCAGCCCCAGCCACCCCAACACCGTGCCCTGGGCAGCACTCAGGGCTGAGCATCCACCAACTCACCTCAGAGGCGCCTGCCCAGCCTGAGAGCCCCTCTGTGCTCCCACAGTCTCTAAGGGGGGGACTTTGGAGTACACCCTGCTGTGTGGGGCTAACGCCTGCAGCCTGCTACCCACTGCGTGCTCCAGGGCTGGCACAGCCGGGAGGTGATGTCTCTCATCTGGCCATGGCCAGGGAGTCATCAGGAGACACCTGGAATCCTCCTGTGGCACAATGCTAGGGGCTGGCAATGCCACCAGCACCTCGGCTACCAGCCGGGGGCACATGTTCTGTGCTTTCTCCTCCCGCAAGTGCTCACCCAAGGCTGGCAGGAGCGGGAAGGCTCAGCTGGATGGAGACAGATGTTAAACAATGACCCCTGGTCCACTTGAGGTTCCTGGAATACCCCACAATGCACTGATGGAGCTGCAAGGGGGCACCCACCCACCCACGGCTGGGATGATTTCATCCGCTATTAGGCAAAGTGTATTAATAACATCGTGTCTGTTCCACTCCCCCATGTACCCGTTTCCCCCCCCCCCCCGGTGTGTCCCCGTTACCCCTTGCGGGTGGGGCTGGTGCTGGGGCAGGAGAAGAGCTGGGGCTGGGTGGGAAGCAGGGCAAGCCCTGGTACCCACCCTGGGAGCTGCCTGAGCACCAGGGGACGAGGACTCGCTGGCAATGGTGAGGTGCAGCTTCCTTTGGGGGGTTTCTGGGGGATGAGGACCTGGGAAATGGAGTGCAGGGGGGGATGCTTTACTCTGCTTTTCCCAACAATTACCTGCTTTCCGGGGAGTTAAACCCTCTCCAGCCACCCCTTCCAGAACTTTCCAAAGAGTTTTACCCTGGAGATGGGGTGCAGGAGGTTGGATGGCTTTTACTGCCTTCCTTCAGCTGGCAAACCCCTCCAGGTGACTGATTAGAATCCTAGAATCATAGAATAGCCAGGGTTGGAAAAGACCTTAAGATCATCTGGTTCCAACCCTCAAATTCCAGGGGATTCAGGGTTAGCGTTAGGGGGGATGCTGCCATAGGGTAGGATTTGTGCAGTAATGCCCCTGCACCTGCTCTGACCCCCAATGGATGGCAGAGCACCCAGATCCTCACCCCACAGCACAGCACGCCGCATACCCCTGGGCTCCCCCTGGGCCCCCCCTGGGCCCAGGATGGAGGAAGATGCTGAGGCTCAGCACCACTCAGGCTCACGGACAGACTTGTGCCCTCATCACCTCACCGCCACCCACCCACTGTGTGCTTTGGGCCAAGTGGCTCATGTCCTTCCTGGGGGGGTGGCTTTTGCCCCAGAGAGCCTGCGGATGGCACCCGCTGGGGAAGCTGTGGGAGGAGGGCAGCCCCACACATCACCCTTCCCCTGCCAAAGGGCAGGGCAGGGCTGGGAGCACCCGAGGTCCCCATGGGGCCACCTCCCAGAACGTTGTTTCTGCTGGTGGCAAAGGGCTGGATGGTGTGAAATGGAGGGGACAGCCCAGGGCTGCAGGGAAGGACAGGGACCCCCAGCTCATTTGCTTCCAAGTCCCCTTCAGCGTCCCCAAAGCTACCCCACCATTAGAAAGGTTAAAATCAGGGTGGAAAACTGAAGGCACCCCCACTACTGGGCATGGCCAGCTGCTTGGGACTGGGGGGCTGCCTGGGGGCTGTGGGTGATGCTCAGCACCCTCTGTGTGCTCCCCGCAGGCACTGCCTATGCTGTGCTGCAAGATCCTGCTTACCTTCCTGGTGGTCCTTGAGGCTCCGGCAAGAGCTTCGAAGGGGCTGAGTCACCAGCAGCTCCCACCGGCCTCTGGAGCTGGGGATGGAGCCAAGCTGATGGGGCAGGAGACCATCAGTGCTAAAGAGCTGCTGCCAGGTCTTCCCAGAACGAGGAGGGGTGAGCATGGCTCTGTGGAAGGGGCTCATCCAGACAAAGCCAGCCTGCTGCCGCTAAAGGGGACAGAGAGACAAGCATCGCCCTGGCCGATGAGCCCAGCTGCCAAGAGACCTGCTTCCGGGAAGAAGAGAAGGAAGGTGTCTCTGTCGCTGGATGTCCCCACTCACATCCTGAGCGCCCTGCTCGAGCTGGCCAGAGAGAAGGAGCTGCAGGCCAAGGCGGCTGCCAATGCTGAGCTGATGGCCCGGCTTGGGCGCAGGAGGTGACCTGCATGGCCAGGGATGGAGCCGGCAGCAGGGCTGGACAGAGGGTTGCCATTGGGGTGCCATCGCTATTCCTGCAGGGAGCTGCAGGCACAGCACCTTGTCCCCACAGCCCATGGCACAAGTAGCAGCCACGGGCAGGGCTTGGTTTAATGACCGTCACCTCGGCACCACCAGAGCAAGTACAGCCGGGTTTGTCTTCACTGAGCACAGCTGGGTCCAGCCCCAGGTGCCGCCGGGGTTCCAGTGCCTGGGTCCCTGCTCGCCTGGCACTGGAGTGTCTCCAAAGGGGCACTTCCAGGCGGGCAGGTTTCCCACATCCCTGCTCTCCCTGGGTGGCTGCAGCACACAACATCCTCCATGAGCCCTGGCACTGGAGCCGATGCATGTGTGCAATTAAAGGTGGCATCAAACACGACTTCTTGTGGTTTGCATAATCTCAGAATCCCAGACTGGTTCTTTGGGTTGAAGGGACCTTAAAGCTCCTCCAGCTCCAACCCCTGCCCCGGGCAAGGACACCTTCCACTAGAGCAGGGTGTTCCAAGCCCCTGTGTCCAACCGGGCCTGAACACGGCGTTGTGCTGCCGGCGTCACCGTCTTCACCGGGGCTGGGAGATAAGGGCAGCGGGAGCGGCGTGCGGCCGCCCCGTGCAAAGTACAGCGAGGTGCGAGCGGGCCCGGCGCGGCTGACGCTGCCCGGGGCTGCGGGACGTGGTGGGACACGGCCATGCTCTTCGGGGAGTACCCGCTGCAGGGTGAGTGCAGCCCTCGGAGCGGGCACGGCTTTGGGAAGGGGGCGGGAGCAGTCGCAGTGCCCCCACACCCCGTGTTGTGGTAGCGGGTGAGGGGATGAGCCAGACACGGGCGGGCTGGGGTGAGGCGGTGGGAAGGGTGAGCGGTCCTTTGCCTTCCTGCCTGCCCTGGGGCATGGAGGTGCCCTGGCAGCGCTGGACCCCGGCTCTGTGGGTGCCGGTGGCAGCGGGGACAGGAGGAGCTGCCAGCACCGATGTGTCACAGCAGGGACGCTCCAGGGCACTAGTGCCAGTGCCCAGGAGGGGTTCTCCCCACTGCACCCTCCTGCCTCCCGGGGCACTGAGCCCCTGTCAGGATCCCCCTTCCCGTGTCCTGCTCACTGCCCCATCTCCCCTCGAGGAGCCCCAGCGTGTGCCTTGGGGCCCCACTGGCTCCCAGTGCCCCCTGTGCCCTCCTTCCCTTCCCCTGCCCAGGGTCCCTCCAGGGATCCCGGTGCCCCCTCCCAGTCCCAGTGCGACCACTGCTATGCTGCGTCTCCTCCACTGTGTACCG
>WYDI02024879.1:5026-19646 GCA_009867235.2 Psittacus erithacus | reverse complement strand
GTACCAGCGCGTCCCGGTACCGCCGTACCCCTGGTACCAGCGCGTCCCGGTACCGCCGTACCCCTGGTACCAGCGCGTCCCGGTACCGCCGTACCCCTGGTACCAGCGCGCCCCGGTACAACTGCCCCCCACCAATCCCGGCGCTCCTCCTAGCTCCGCCCCCGCCCTTCCGCCAATCAGAGCGCGCCGTTCCCAATCGGCCCCGCCCCCTCCGCCTATCAATGACTTCCCGCGGCTCGCCCACGGCCACGTCTCGGGGGTGAGGCCGCGGCTGCGCAGTGCGGCTCCGGTGACAGCCTGGCAGGAAGGGGCGGGCCCGGAAGGGGCGAGCGGCGGCGGGGGCGGCGGCTCCGACTCCGAGGCCGGTACCGGTACCGCGGGTGCCACGGGGCGGCAGCGGCGGCATCACCATGCTGAAGAAGTTCGACAAGAAGGACGAGGAGTCGGGTGAGGGGGCGCGGGGGAGCCAGGCTGGGGCGGGAGGCCCCTGCGGCAGTGGGGGCTGCGAGGGGAGGCCCCTGCGGCAATGGGGGTTACGAGGGGAGGCCCCTGCGGCAATGGGGGTTACGAGGGGAGGCCCCTGCGGCAATGAGGGGCTGCTGCCGTGCTCCTGCTGCTGCAGCCGGAGGCTAAGGCAGCCGCAGCGCACAGCGCACCGAGGTTACCTGCTGCGTCCCCCAGTGTGGAGCCCGAGACTCCTCGTGGGGTGTTCGGTCCCTGTTCACAGTCACCCAGCTCACAAACCAGGCGCTGAAGCGGAGTAGAATCCGATTGGTGTTTCTGGCACACACAAGATCACTGCTGCCTTCAGTGGAGCCGAAGGGCTGGGAGCAGTGAAGGCACACGGAGAGGTTGCTTGGCCTTCCAAAGCTTCAGGCTTGAGTAGTAAGGAGGAGGCTGATGTTCTATGGGGTGTGCGGTTCCGGCAGAGTGGAGGCTAGATATGACAGTGTTTCCTTTCATGCTTGTGCCTGGCGGTGTTTTCCTCTCCCTGTGAAGCTGCCTGCACTCCTTGTTCTGTGCGACAGAGCAGTGCGTCCTGGAGCAAACAGAGTCGGTGGAAATCCAGGGATTGTTCCATGGGACCGAGCTTGCTTTGGATTTGAATGAGCACTGAACGCTTTGCTATTGCTTCCCTTGTCCAGAGCCTTCGGTCAGTCTTGATAAGTGGAGGATTGATGGGGCAGCTGTTGGAGGGGAATTGCGCTTGGCTTTTGTTTTGGGGCTGTTCTTCATCTGTACCTGCCGTGCGCTCCAAGGTACTGGCGTTGCCTGTGCCCCAGGCTGGCAGGAGATGCTCTTCCTTGTCTGACGGTGCTGACTCGTGTTGATTTTGTTCATATCAAGCGCTCACAGAGCCGCTGCAGCTTCTGTGCTTTAATCTGCTGTTGCATTTTGTTGAGCAACCTCCTCTAGTGGAAAGTGTTGGCAGGGGGTTGGAGCTGGAGGAGCTTTAAGGTCCCTTCCAACACAAACCAGATTGTGATTTACTTCTCATCCTATTTCTGCTGTCTCAGGTGAAGATTCTTAGCATTTACTGTGCGTGCATTTCTCCTGTGGATTGTGTATCTCCAAAATGTACAGCCTGATTGCTTGTCATTCTTGATGTTAGGTGAAGCATGTCATCCCCTAATTTACAGGCTTTGTATCCCTGTTCATTCCATGTGAGGGTTAACAGGACAATCTTCCTGTTGAGATGAATGTCCGCTTAATTGGCTTCTATGCCTTTGCTCTTCATGTCTGGTTTATGTAGCTGTGGATGAGCTGCTTCCACTGGCTCTCAGCAGTGCACTTGGAGATGCTATTTTGGGCACACAATTGCTCCAAGGCCCTTGCTTGGTTAGTGGCTGTTCCAGGTTGTTGTTAGTCACCAGGACAGGGTGACTGAACACAGCCTCTGCTTCCCAGCGTCCTCCTCCCCTGATGGAAGAGTACTCTGACACAGGGTGCTTGTGAGGACCAAGATGTGCGGTGTATTTCAAGCTCCTCAGTGCTATGACAGATGAGGTGATGCTCTGTTGCTCATGCCTGATTTAGGGATCATAGATGTGCTGGGCCATGGGAAATGGTGTGCTGCTGGCCAAGTTTTGGGAACATGTTCACATGTTTCTGCTAGAACTGGCTCATATTCACACTAGAGACTTTGGTTTTCTCCTTCCCCTTGTTTTCTTCTTTCCTCAACCCCCACGTAAGTGTCTGCTTTGTTCAGCTCCTGGCTGCATTTGCAGACTTCTCCTGGGCCAGAGGAGGGCACTTTATGATCTGGGAAGGAGCCAGAGTGCAGATATATTGCCTTCCAGTGTGAGCCTCGCTCATGCAAAGCCTCCTGGCACCAGTGTAGGGTGCTTCAGGCCCGGGTCAGGTAAGAGCTGGGCGCTGGAGCTGTGTCCTTGTTCTCCAGCAGATCAGGCTTGTTAAATGTTGGAGCAGTGCTGGAAATCAGTGCATTTTGTCCCAGGGCCAGGCGGAACATAGGAACTAATGAAAACCTGCTTATCAATAACTGCCAGCTTCTGAAAAGCTACAGCTCAAGAGGCTTAGGAGCCAAGCTAATAGAGACCATGCAGGGTGATAGTGCTTTCCCCTCTGATTATCTCATCCTTAATTTGTGAGGGGGTTAATTATTTAATAGCATTTGTTTTGTTAAGTTAAGAACAATGGAAGTTGCTCTGGTTCCAGGCTCGCTGGTCCATTGTCTTGTTCTCCTCATTAGAGGCAGAGCCAAAAATACTTTACTGGTGGCTTCCTGGTTGGTCTGTAAGGGAGGGCTAAAGCCCTCCTGACTTGACAGTCTGGCAAGTGGTGCCTCTTCTTGCTGAGCTTTTGTTTCTAGGCCTGTCTTACTGATGCTTTAATATCAGCAAGCTCCCACCCCAGGGCTGCACATAGGTATTTGGGGACAGCAGTGGAGCAGTTACTTTACAGCTGGTCAGCCTACCAGGGGATGGCATTCAAGGAATGTCCTGTCTACTCTGCCTCCCCTAACTGCTATGAAGACATGCAATGAATAGGACTGTGAGGAGGGAGCTCTGGTTGCTTGGTGTTCATGAAGTTATCCCAAAATGATCAGTCTGTTTCTAAAGCATGGCCATGGTTAGAAAGTTGCTTTCCCATAGCACTCTCCCTGGAAAGAGCTTTACTCCCTCTGTTTTGCAGGTGGGGGCTCCAACCCATTCCAGCACCTGGAGAAGAGTGCAGTGCTGCAAGAGGTAAACCCCCGGATCTCCCCTGTGCACCCCTTTGTGGATGGAGTCTCTCCCTTTCTTGAATCAGTCGCTGGAGAGCTTCAGCAAGGGAGGGAGTTTGTTGCAGTCCTGCTGAAAGAAACGGGCAGTGCTCCCATGTGTTCTGGTTTTATTGTTGGAGGGAAGGGAGAAGGCAGGAATGGTCTCTGTAACGAATTAGAGACTGTGAGCTGTAACTAGAGATGAAATGAATAAACTTGCCTGGAAAAGCTCACCCCAAACCAGGAAAGTTGGGAAATTGGCCTTGGATACCCCAAGGTGACAAAGTTAATGAGTAGGGTGTGAGTGGTTACTGAGTAATCTGTGGATCTGCTCTGGATTGCTTTTCTGCTTGACAGCAAATGAACTCCTCAGTCCCCAGACCCTGCTGTTTGTGTTTTCTCTTAGCTTGTGATGTTGTGAATGGTGCTGGCTCCCATCAGCCTCACAGGGCTCATGTGCATCTTTCACACAGCCAGAGCTAGCGCACAGGCCAGACTGGTGGGAGGGAAAGTGTGATGAGGATTTGGCCTTTAAACCTTAATTGCACTTGGATTTGCAGTGCCAGGCTGTAGGCACAGCTGTTTAGCTGGAATTAAGCAGAATCTGATCCAAAGTCATTAAGGATCTTGCCATACCTTGTGTTGTTCATGTCAGTGGCCAAGACCAGACAGGGTGGTGTTTGCGAGGGGTACTGGTGCCAGCAGCCTTGTCTGTGCTTTGTTTCCAGGCACGAGTGTTTAATGAGACTCCCATAAACCCACGAAAATGTGCTCATATCCTCACCAAGATCCTGTATCTCATAAACCAGGTAAGGGAGAGAGAATCCACACCTATAGAGACACATGCAGCAGGCCCAAAGCTGGTTATGATAACTTGGATTTCCTCCCTTCCTTCCAAACGTCTTCTAGGGGGAGCACCTTGGTGTCATGGAAGCTACAGAATCCTTCTTTGCTATGACCAAGCTGTTCCAGTCCAATGATGTAAGTGTCTTTTTCAGCCTGGAGATGTATGCTTTTATACAATCAGCATTTCCATCCTGCCTGGAGCTGCCTGATCTGCGTAGGAAGGGTAGAATGAGGAAGAGGGGTTTTGTTAATCAGTATGGGGCTTGTACATGTTTTACACATGAACACTGGGGCTCTCTGAAGGTATCAGGTTCTTCGTGATCTTCACAATAAAATCATGGAAGCAGAGAAAACTGGGATCCCTTCCTAGCTGGGATCCTCCCAGCTGATACCTGTCTTCCCTTTTGTCAGCCAACTCTTCGCAGGATGTGTTACCTGACTATCAAAGAGATGTCTTCGATTGCAGAAGATGTGATCATTGTTACCAGCAGGTCAGTCACTTCACTTTTCTTACTGTCATATTCATGTGTCCTCCAGTAGTGCCTGTCCAACCTCTTGCAGATGACTTGTCCCTAAGTAGGGTGAGAATGGGGAATGCCCTTAGTGAGACATTTTTCCTTTAAAAGAGGCCATTAAAGCACAGACACCGAGCTCCTAGTAATGCATGTGAACTGTGCTGTGTCCCCACATCCCATGCCCATAAGTGTTCGGATGGTCTCTTTTGGTTACATGATACGGCAGCACTGATGGTTTGTCCCCTTTGCCAAAGGCTGTTTTGTTAACTCCTACTTCCCTATCTGGATGCCTTGAAGCTTTTAGTAGATGTCTGGCAGAAATCGCAAGGCTTTCTGCAGGTAGACAAGGGTTCACTGCTCCTCGAGCAGCACAGGGTGCAGCTTCACCTGGGAGCAAAATTCCCTGCGAGTTGTTCCTGAATTGCTGATCATCCCGCTGAAAGGCTGGTGTGGGGAGACGGGAGCTGAGGGTGTGAGCCGAGTGCTGGGATGTGAACTCCCATCCCTTCACAGATGGTCTCTCACTGACCAGGGCCCTGGGGAAAGGGCAGTAATGAGCCTTCGGTAACGCAGGCAAATGCCTCAGTGGTATCTGTGTGTGTGCTCTGGCCTTGCTTGGTGCTTAGGAGTCCACACAGCCTGCCGCTGGGCTTGGAACCCGAGTGCTGGCTTTTCCTCCTTCCTGAGCTGCCTACTTGGCACTGAGCTGCGGTGCTGGCTGCCTGCTGCTCTGTGTGCACTGTGTGAGCCCTGCTCAGGAGTGCAGCTCTGAGAGCTTCCTGTTTCCAACCAGCCTAACCAAAGACATGACTGGGAAGGATGACAACTACCGAGGCCCTGCTGTGAGAGCGCTCTGTCAGATCACTGATGTAAGTGCTGCTGTTCCCTTGGGCAGCCCTAGGCCCTTCACTTTCTCTACTTCTCCCCTTTCGCACTCCCAATGGCTTTTCCTCTCAGCTGTGGTTTCCCTCTCCCTGCAGAGCACCATGTTGCAGGCCATCGAGCGCTACATGAAGCAGGCTATCGTGGACAAAGTGCCGAGTGTATCCAGCTCTGCTCTGGTGTCCTCCCTGGTATGTACTCCCTGCAGGGTGGGCCACAGGGACATGCAGGCTGGGAAGTGTGGCTGTGGTGGGACTGGAGATGTTGGGAGTTTCAGGGTGTCACTGTTGCTGCTTCTCTGTGAACTGAGGGAGTGGCACTGACTTTGTGGGAGATCATGAGCCTCTTGAGGCCGCAGCCATAATGGCCAGGTCTCTGCATGCTGATCGCTCACTCTTCTATAAGGTGCTGCCAGCAGCACCCTCATGGGGGAAGGCTCTTTGCTTCATATTATGAGCTGCGATTCCTAACGCTTCCTCTGTCCTTCTCTCACGGGTTGTCTGTGTCTTTGTCTCCCTCCAGCACCTGCTGAAGACCAGTTATGATGTGGTGAAACGCTGGGTGAACGAGGCTCAGGAGGCAGCTTCCAGTGACAACATCATGGTGCAGGTTGGAGACCCTCCACCAACACAGGGAATAGCAAGCAGCGGGTGGGAGCGGAGCAAACTGCCAGTCTGTGCAGCAGAGAGGATGAAGGGGTAGAGCACGCCATGGGGTTGTGACAGTCTCTTTCCCTGTGCAGTACCACGCTCTGGGCTTGCTGTACCACGTGCGCAAGAATGACCGCCTGGCCGTCAACAAGATGCTCAGCAAGTTCACGCGCCATGGCCTCAAGTCACCCTTCGCCTACTGCATGATGATTCGAGTAGCCAGCAAGCTGCTGGAGGAGGAGGCTGGCAGGTGAGGGGGCTCTGCTGGGAGCATTTCCTCAGGTTCTGCTTCCATCTCCTCTTGCGGGCTCACTTGCCATCTCATCAGGGCAATTATTTCTGTCTTTGAAGATTAGCATGCAGCTTCTACTCTATTGTTATGAAGGATGCTTTCATGATTGTTATGAGATGGCTTCTGTGAGTCTCGTCTCTGTCACTGCACACTGAATGCTTTCTTATTTGTTTGGACTGTTTTGCATAGCTGTTCTTTAGTGAGATATCCTATCTCATTTTGTCTGTCTTCTGTAATTATTTGGCTACCATGTATGCAGCGTGGCTTTCTGCAGGATAAGACCTGTGAAGTGAACAGTCAGCTCTTGGTGTGCGAGGGATGAGGGAGATCCCCTTCAGCCTGTAAGGCAGGGGGTGCCTTCTCTGAAGGCAGCCTGACTTCCAGCCCGAGCACACTGCAAGTGTGGTATAATGGCCACTGCAAGATCCAGGGATAGTGGATTTGTGGCTGCTTTTACCTTCCCACAGCCTCTGGGACCTGCCTGTTTGCTGCTGGGTTCTTTATTTCTGTCAGCACCTTTGGTTTAACTCATTCTCGTGGGGTTTTTGTCCCCTAGCCGTGACAGCCCCCTGTTTGATTTCATCGAGAGCTGCCTGAGGAACAAGCATGAGATGGTGGTCTATGAAGCTGCATCTGCCATCGTGAACCTGCCCAACTGCACAGCCAAAGAGCTGGCTCCAGCTGTCTCAGGTAAATGTGGCCCTCAGGGTGAGGGGGCTGAGAGCCTGTGGTGATGACACTTCCAGGTTGTCCCAGAAAGCAAGGACCTTGTGTTTCAGGCTGGTAGTGCTGCCCAGCCCTTTGTTGCTTAATGCTGCTGCTGAGAGCCTGTGGTGTGTGTGTGAATAGCTTTGCTCCTGTGAAGGTATTTGCCTGGTGTGTTCAGGTGTGGGTTACTGGAGGGGTCTTGAAATGGAGCTGAATTCTAACTGATAAATCCCCCTGAGTGTGGCTGTGCAAGAAGCCAGGGTGCTGGGGTCCTGCCTTCCCAGCTCAGTCCAGATGTTCTCTGAGCTGGGACTGTTGGCAGGGAGAAGGCTGTGTGTCAGCTCTGTGCACCAGGAGGATGCCCCTCATGGGCCAGCCCTGGGACAGAAACATAGAAATGGGGAGCAGTGTTTCACATTTACTTACTAGGAAAGATGACACGGTGATGGAATTTGCTTTCAGGAGGAGCAAAGGACAGCAGCACTGTGGGAGCAGAGGGAGGTGGGTAAGAGGGAGTTATCATCAGGGATGTGTGGCAAAGGGGACAATTCCTCTGCCAAAAGCTACCAGCACGAAGGGCGCAGGTACGGTCAACAGAAAGCGAGAAACTTTGGTTGCAAGGGCAGCTGTGAAGATGTGGAGGGCTGAGGCTGGCGGCCATTGGAGCTTTCTGAAAATAGCAACCCAATTGTCCATCAGATACAGAGATCCAAGTAGCATTTAAAGGATGGAGAAGAAGATGATAAAAAGACTGAGACACAGCCAAAGAAATTCTGGGCATGTCCAGGGGCAATATCCTGCATAACGCATGGAGATTTGGTGCCCGGTATTTTGGAAAGGACAAGGCGTTCTTTCCAAGGGAAAACAGAGCAGCCCACCACGAGTCTAGCTGTCCCGGTATTCTTGATTCTTGTCAACCAGAAAAAGCTTACCAGTAACACGCTGAGGGCAGTTAGTATCCAGCTGAAGGCAGTGGACATCCGGCTGATTCTCCCAGCCAGAACAACCAGCTTTGATGTTGCAGAGGCTGTAGTGCCTCTTTTGCTGGCCGTACCTGTGAGGAAGCAGGTGAATTCCTAGTTGCTACTTAAGCATGCTTCGAGTTGTCTCGTGCCTGCAGCTGTCTGTGTTGAAGCTCTTGCTTTAGGTATGAGCACTTGTCTGTACTAGATTGCCTGAATGTCCGCCTTTGGTTTTCCCACCTTGCAGTTCTGCAGCTGTTCTGCAGCTCCCCCAAAGCAGCTCTGAGGTATGCGGCCGTCCGGACCCTCAACAAGGTAGGAGCTGCGAGAGGTCCCCCTGTGCAGGGAAGTGCAGAGCTCAGGAGAAAGGGGGGCAGATTCTGTGATGATTTTGTGAGAATAACCTCTACCCTGGGCTGCAGCCCCACATTTCATTGCTTTTGGAGCGGAATAAAGCCTCAAAGAACACTTTACAGAAGGAAAGGGGGCAAAAAAAGGCAATCAGTGTCACAGGTCTCTCTGAGAGTGTCACTGGTCTTATGTGTTACTGCTTTCCCTTCTGAACTTGCCATGCTGGAGGAGCTACTTGTAAAACAGGGAGCAGACCTTGATGCTGCTTCTTGCCTGTGCCATGACAATCTGTGCTGCAGCTTTTCCTTTGACCCCATAAGCTCTAAAGAAGAGACAGACTGTCAGTGTCTGTAACTGCTGTGCTTCCGCCCACCGAGCTGTTCTGCACAGCAAGGCGTGCTCAGGTTTTGTGGGGATCTCAGAGCTTGCTTTTCATAACATGTAGAGGAGAACAAGTTAAATATAGTAAAAGATTGTTTGTTACTATTGCTTCTCTTGCAGCAAGAGATGCAGTTCTGCAGGAAGAAATAGCTGGTTACTTTAATCTCAGCCAAATTGTTGTTTGTCTGAGATGATCCTCATGTACAGTCTGTAGCATCTATTTTCCAGCAAGGAGTGAAAGCCTATAGAGACTTGGTGGGTTTTGCCAGCTTGGCCTTTTGCACCTATTGAGTGATTTCCACTCTTTCTTCTCTGCTCTAGGTGGCCATGAAGCACCCATCTGCTGTGACTGCCTGTAACCTGGACCTGGAGAACCTTGTGACAGACTCCAACCGCAGCATTGCCACCCTAGCCATCACCACACTGCTTAAGACTGGCAGTGAGAGCAGCATTGACCGGCTCATGAAGCAAATCTCCTCTTTCATGTCAGAGATCTCAGATGAGTTCAAGGTAAGGCAGGAGGAGGGAAAAGCAGGTTCCTGAAGAAGCTCCTTAGTCCTTGTTCATGTCTGTGTGCCCTGAAACCTGCATGGAGCTGCTGCCAGGAGCCACAGAGTGTTTGCAGTGCGGAGAAAGAATCTGAGGCTGTCAGCCTAAGCCATGCCTCAGTCACACAGCACCCAGCTCCAGAGTCACATGCTCTCTTCTGGGAAAAGCCCTTTGAGAATTAAATCTCTTTTTCTTCTTTCCTGTAGGAGTGGGCTTTTGCTAGGGGCTGCCCTGTGCATAACAGTCAATCTCTTCCAGTCCCTAGGATTTTACCTCCTGGGACTGCATTTGTTGGATAAGTAAAGGCAAAACCATAGTTTCCAGGCTGGGGACCAGCACAGAACTGATCCAATTCAACTGTTTTTTCCTGCCTGGTGAGACAGAATCCCTTTTCCCTTGCCCCTCTTTGCTGCAGGTGGTAGTGGTGCAGGCCATCAACGCGCTGTGTCAGAAGTACCCTCGCAAGCACGCTGTCCTCATGAACTTCCTCTTCACTATGCTTCGGGAAGAGGTATGTGAGCAGGACACTGCTTTGTGCTCCTTGTTGGGGTGTGTGAACTGCAGAAGTGCACTGGGGCCCTGTGAGAGCCCAGCTTTTACTGCACAGCACTTGGCAAGAGCCTCTCTAAAGGCTTGCAGCTAACTGGCAGCAGCGGCCAGCTGTGCACCATGGTCCTGTGCACAGGCATAGCTGTACTGTGGCTTTCATTCTTTGATTTTCCTGGGGGTTATTAGCTCTCAAAGCAAATGCAGGCAGCAGCAGATCTGTTGGCAGCCCCTGTCTGTTCCACATCTGAACCAGCTTTCTTTTATACTTTGACAGCAAATTCCAAGAAGTTTTGTCTTGTACACAAAGATTTGAAAGCAACCTATTTATTGATGACATGAGAGCACTTTTGTTCTGTTCTCTGCGCTGTGGCAGTGGAGGGATCACGAGGACCTATAACCATTCTCTGCATTCAGTCAGACATAAATGGCAGAAGGGCAGCTTTGCAGAGGTTTGCTGAGGCTGATTTGTAGCCCGGCTGACATGCCTGGAGCGCAGCTGGCACCACTGCCTGCTCTGACATCGCTTCTGCCAATTCCAGCCTCTTGTTTGGGAGCAAACCAGAGCATCTTGTTTGCTCCTGTGAAAAATGCACCATTCTCCTTCCCTAGGTTTTCTGTGGGTGGATGGTATCGTTCTGGACGTGGCTTCTCCGTTCAGACCATTCCGGTTTAAAGCTTTTTTAAAATCCAGAGTAGCTCCAGAAAGATCTCCCAATACCCAGCACTGTGATTGGCAGGGGACAGTGCACTTTAATCCCCTGGTGTGTATCGAGGACACTGGTAAACACTGTCTGATGATAACTAAGCATTAGCACACGTTGGGGTAGGGCTGTTCCTGTCTTCCCACACTGACGGGGCTGTTTGCTGGGTCCTGCAGTGGCAGCTATGATCCTTAGTATATTTCTCTCGTGATTCATCCTCAGCTGTCTGGGGGGTTTTTTTTCTCCTCCCATATGGCTGTTTTTATGCACTGATTGTAACAGCAGAGGATTTTGAAGGAGGTGTCAGGTGGATGGATTCTTGTACCCTCTTGTTTTTCTTCACTGCAGCCATCCTGACAGGAGCTGGCAAGAGAGCTGAATATTAGCTGAATACATCTCTGGGTGTAAACAGGGTCAGAAGTGGGGGCAGCATCACTGCCCCTCTCCTGTCAAACACAGCTTAGAAGCAGTGAGTGTGAGGCATCTTTTGAAGGAAATGCTTTTCTATCTGGCCAGTTCAGAGTCTCTCAAACACTTCTGAGATTTCCAGCTGAGTGGTTCCCTCTTGCCCCTTAGGGTGGCTTTGAGTACAAGCGAGCCATTGTGGACTGCATCATCAGCATCATCGAGGAGAACTCGGAGAGCAAGGAGACCGGCCTGTCTCACCTCTGCGAGTTCATCGAGGACTGCGAGTTCACGGTGCTGGCCACACGGATCCTGCACCTCTTGGGGCAGGAAGGGCCCAAAACCAACAACCCCTCCAAATACATCCGCTTTATCTACAACAGGGTTGTTCTGGAGCACGAGGAAGTGCGGGCAGGTAAGAGGCAGGCGGGAAGCTGTCTGCCTGATGATGGGCCTTGGGGAAATGCCATGTGTGAATGCTCTGATCTGAGGATTGTGATTTGCTCTAGTCCTGAGCAGATCTTTTTACATAGCAGAGATCCTGCAGCGGTGTTGATGGAAGAGATGGCCTGCAGCTGAGAGTGGGGAGGGAGATGCAGTGCCCCTGAAACCAGACAGGGCAGGATTGCAGGCACTTTGCTGTAATGCACCTGCCTCTTCCTAGTCACAGTAATGCATTACCAGTGCTAGCATCTCTGACGAGGCATTTGTGCAAGGCCAGGAAACTTCAGCTGATTTCTTTGCTTTCTAAATCTGTTTTCATGACTTGTGCTGCAGGTGCTGTAAGTGCCCTGGCCAAGTTTGGAGCCCAGAATGAGGAGATGTTACCCAGTATCTTGGTGTTACTGAAAAGGTGAGTTGTACGTCTGAGTTTCTCAACATCCTGGGTGAAAGCCCCTGTTCACTTGAGAGCTTGTTAGCATCCTCATGCATGTCTAGCCTTTTGCAGCTCTGGATCTGAGAAGGTGCAGTGGGTACCTGGGATGGGATCACAGCTGCATTCAGCACAGCAAAGTGGAATGAAACCACATGTGGCAGATGATTGCTGTTCTAATACAATTGCTAGTAGATTGGTGGTTGTCTCCTATGGCATGTTCTTCCTGGCCCTGTAAAGTGACTTAGTCACCTGGATTCATTCACGTGGACTCTGCTGCCTTGTGCTGAAGGAAGATTTCCACTTTCCCTCAGGTGTGTGATGGATGATGACAATGAAGTGAGAGACAGAGCCACCTTCTACCTGAATGTTCTGGAGCAGAAGCAGAAAGCCCTCAATGCTGGCTACATCCTGAATGGTAATGCAGGAACTCCTCAAAACAAAGCTGCACCTCTTCCATGGCTTAACAGGTGACACAGAGCTGGCACTGGCTGTGGTTTTGATGAGCTGTGGGTTCTGTCTGCAGGGTTGACAGTGTCCATCCCTGGCCTGGAGAGGGCTCTGCACCAGTACACCCTGGAGCCCTCTGAGAAACCCTTTGACCTGAAATCCGTTCCTTTGGCAACAGCTCCTGTCATCGAGCAGAGAGCAGGTGAGGAGCAGTCCCTGAATGCTAGTCCAGCCTGCTAGTAATTCCCTTGCACTCCAGCCCTCAGACAGCAGACTGCATTGGGCTCACTGGGAACTGCTGAGCTCCATCCTGTTTGAATGTTGTGGGATTACATCTTCTGTAAAGACCGAGGCCAGCGAATCTGGTTGCTTCCACATTAATGTTTCGGTTTAGTCCAACTGCTAATAATAGTAATAGTTGGTAATCCCCTCTGGAGCTGCTGCAGTTCCAGAGGGGTTTAGGAAGCGAAATGTGGCTGTGTAGTCCCTAGTGAGATGAGAGATGAGCTCTTTTCCTTTCCTCAGCCAAATCCATCTCCAAATATTGATCTGTTTCCTGATTCAGTTCCTTCTTGGTCTTCACCTGCAAATCTTCTGAGCTTATTCATTTATTTATTATCAATAAATGCTTTCTTTTTCAGAGAATGCCCCCGTTGCTGTGGTCAAACAGCCAGAGAAGGTGGCAGCAACACGGCAAGAAATATTCCAAGGTAAACGGATGTAAGGCTTCTGCTATGCCTCACCCCAATCTTGCTGAGCCTGCCTCAGCCCCTCTGCCTCCTTCCCAGCTCCTTTCAGAGTGGCACAAAGTCCCCACTTTAAGTGAACTGTTCACTCCTGGGGTGGGGGTACCTGCAGTTGTGTTCTTTGTCTTGCAGTAGATGTGGGCAAAGGATAATTCTGCCTTATTTTAAGTCCCTGGGGAAGGTTTATGGATGTTTGATGGATAGTTCCTTGCTGCAGCAGCCTCTGGCAGCTTTAACGCAGGCTTTGAAGCTGCTGATTCCCTCCTGTGGTTTGGGGAAGGCAATGGTTTCTGTATCCTCTGTTTCAGAGCAACTGGGGGCCATCCCAGAGTTCCAGGGCCTGGGCCCACTCTTCAAGTCTTCTCCAGAGCCCGTTGCCCTGACAGAGCTGGAGACGGAGTACGTGGTTCGCTGCACCAAGCACACCTTTGTCGGCCACATGGTGTTCCAGGTGGGTGGCTCTGGTGTGCGGCGCTGCAAGATGCTCAAAACCAAGCTCCTGCCTGGCTAAAAGCTCTCCTGGGAAGAAGCAGCTCAGGGATATGTATGTTCAAAGCTCGTCACTGTGATGGGGAGTCCTTAGTTTCTCATCCCGTGTGCAGAGCCCCAGGAAAAATGAACTGGGGAGCATGTGTGTGGCTGGGCAATGCTTACAGGTACAGTCAGATCAAGCACTAGATGGGGCTGTTCTCACTGAGCAGTGGGCGAGGGAGCTGTATTCTTTCCTCAGGGTCCTCAAGCATGTGTTTTGGGCATGAAAGGGTAAAACTTAGTGTCTGAGAGGCTGAAAAGGGCACCCAAGAAAGGGATGTGGAGGGGAAAGCTCTTCATTCCTACACTTCGGTTTAGCCTGTGTAGTTGCTGGTGCTTCTTGGCCTTTTCTGCTACATGTGAGATGTTAGGAGTGATGTACCAGCATCTTTGCCTGGGCCTTGGCGAGATGGAGGCACAGCGAGTCCTGCACAGTTGTGAGCAGCAAAGTCTTGTCTTTAGCCAGCTCTTTCCTCAAGAGCTCAGAACTGCTTACACAGTCTTTGCAGGGACTGATCTTTGTTTCTGTTGTCCATCCACCAGACACAGCTGTATGAGGTTAAGTGACATGTCACTCTAGCGAGGGCAAAGTCTGATCAGCAAGTTCAGACTTGCTGAAACCATCAGGCTGGTGAAACTTGCTCAAACTGCCCCTGGTTTGAGCCGTGCGAAGGATCACCTGCTCATCTGCTGTGTGGCACTGTGTCCCTGTAGCATCAAGTGGGCAGATGCAGGCAGCACAGCCCCCATTGCAATACAGCAAAGAGTTATCCTGAGAATTACCGTCCTGGGAGAAAGGGCAAAGTACACTTAAAAGATAAAGCTCCATCTGGCTGGTGAATGGAAACAGGCAGAAGCTGGCACATCCCTACCCTTGCTAAATCCGTGCTCCTGCCTGGGTTGCAGAGGGCAGCATTGGATAGTTCATTGGATTGGCTCACTTTGTGTTGCTTCCTTTAAAAAAGAAGTTTACTGTAGCACTGAGGTCCCCTGTGTGGTTTC